>JAODPA010016201.1:0-13248 GCA_025585075.1 Nepenthes mirabilis
ACTCTAGAGTATTAGTATTCATCTTCTCCTCCAACTCCACCATCATTTTGTTATTGTCATCTTTGGCTTCAATTTTTCTATAATCTTTGTTTTGTCCAACTTTGTAGCTTAGACATCGTCATGCTCAAATCCTATTTCAAGTTCACACTCGCTGACACCATCACCTTCGACTTTGATCTTGCTTCAATATTGGTTATAATTTACTTTTTCGCTGTCACAAAAATCATCATCTGCACCTCGTAATCTTTAAATTGTTCTCTTTGGGATAATTGTTTCCATAGTTATATTGCCCACCGAATGGATCAACAAAGTCATACTGCTTATCGAATAAGAGGATAGAGAGAGTAGAGTTTGAGGAAAGGCTAAACTATCATAAAATAATTATTCATAAATAATCAGACTTTTAGAAATTATTATTCATACAATTTGAACAATCAAATAGTAAAATATTACTTTCACTAAGAACAAGATATGATTGTAATTTATATTTCATCTTACAAATGATTTTAAAATATTAAAGCATGTCTATATTTATGCACCTCACTATTTTATCGTCACTATTGGTTGGGGTGCAAGTGTGCCTTAAATTAAACCCAAATCTATGGAGGTTACCAACCCAAATAGCTCCTTAGATAAAGATGCGCTCAGGAGGGGAAAACAACTATCAACCCAACCATGGGCTCGTAGCCTTTGAGAAGGAAATAACCACAATAAAAGGAGAAGAAAACAAAGTCAAATATCAAGGGACACACCAATATCTGACAAATGGCATAAATTATTATGTATGGATGATAAGAAGTAAATGTTCCTAATGTACTTGAAAAGAAAATTTTTTAAAATAAGGGTCGATTAAAAATTATATCGACGTCAGATAAAAATCTCAAAGAAGATGCAACTTTCCTCTTAGACTAGGCTATACAGCCGATCGACTTAACTCCTTCTCAATAGTTATTTTTAGCTCTAACCTGTAAATACCTTCACCAAATCTCATTTAATGAGAACCGAAAAACTCTTCTTACACTTACACTCTCAAACTTCTAGTCAAGGAAACGATAGGCATTCAACTTACAACTCTAAGTAATCTTGATTTATCATAAAATTAGTGTTAACTCACTTAATCAAGCACAGCAGCTCTAAGATGTTAGTGTGAGCTATACTCTCCAGAAGCAAAAAACTCATAGCAATGACACATCACACTGCCCATCATTTATAATGATTGAGCATCACTCAGCAACCAGGATACTAAAGACCCATCACCTAAGGGCCACAAATCTCCCATTAGCTTGTCATGCGCTCGAATTCTTCGTGATCATTTGCATAAAACATGAGTTTTGTAAATGAGTTAAATGAGTTGATGATTTATTTTACCCTTTTAATTTACTCATGCTTATAACAGGAATTAAAAGGGTTTTTTGAGAGAAAAATTCAGGCTCCCTAACTTTATTTTTTGTGATATGCAAGATCAAGTTTGTTACATTCAATTTTGGATCTTATTCTGGGTGATCATTATTCCTAATGATACCTCGATTCAGGTATATATTATCGATATTATCTGTAAAAATATTTAACTAACCTGTATAACAAAAAATATTTGGTTATTTTATAAAAGAGAGAGAAAATAAAAAATATCAATTCTTATGACAAGCACCGACGAGGCAGGAATGTTCTTCCTCAAAGATATTGTAAAGGGCCAGCAATCCTTGGCCTATTGAAATTAGACCATCCCAAACATGATTGCCACCCTTGGCGCCATGATGACCCAAATGGGAGAAGTGGATGTTGCCTTGAGAAGGCTCATTCACAACGTAGAACATCAGTCGGTCAAAGTAGGTGAATAAGCTCTCTTGGGAAGACTGCACACCCTGCGTCAAATATCTTACCCGACCACATTGGCAGGAAAAACACTGTGGGCTAGACCAACCAAACAAGAAACAAACCAGCGCTAAAACCTCAGTCTCTAGTCCAATTTCATTAGGAATGTTGCCCGGGTGATGATATTCTCAATCGAGAAGGCCCATAGAGATGAGCTTCAGTGGCAAAGCAACTGCTGGAAAGAGTGCCCCAAGAGCCAAGACCCACTATTCCAAGCAGTTGCAGCCAAGGGTTGAACCAGCTTCAACCTCAGGACCTTCCTCAACATCTACAGACAAGTGAAAGCAATTGGGGGTTGAGGAGTAATTTGTTGGCGGGCAACGGGCGGCCTACTTATTAAATTATTGGAACAGTTTTCACCTGTTGGACGAAATAGACGGCCAACTAATAGGGCACAATAAGCACTATGAAGTAGAGAGTAGAAAAAGGAGACGAATGTAGAATTTTATGTGAAAAACCCTTATGAATTAAGGGAAAAACTACGGGACACTAAGTCTACTAAAAATCACTAAATATGAGAAAGTTACAGGAAGTAAAATTAAGAACAGAATAAAGTAATCAAAACTCTCACACTTGTTTCTTTCACAACTCTCTTTCTTTTCTTTCTCTTCTCTGTTACACTCTCACTCTCAACTTGTTCTTACCTTACAACTCTCCTCTACTTTTTTGCTACACATATTTGCTATGTGCAAAGTGTACATACATATACACACGCCCCTCACCATAGCTCAGTGATTGATGCTTAACTTTCAAAGTCTGCCTGCATGCGTAGGCCTAGTCCTGTAGCGAGCGGCGCATGTCTGCTTCTTCGAACCGATCAGCCTTTGGAGTTCAGAGAATGACTTTCACCAACCACCCAAAATGGTAAGTCAACTGTACACCTTTTTCAGTATGACAGTCGTTCAAATTTTTCAAATCTGGCATGTCAAACTCTGATGTTCGTCGCTTCATATTAGCCGGTCAACCACGCCATTGACCGGTCGAAGTAGCCCGTCTCGCTTCTTCAAACGACTTACAACCTATGAAGGTCAACATATTGACCGGAGGAGTTGACCAAAAAAGTTGACTTCAGTCAATAAAATTGACCGGAATAATTGATTCTGGTCAACGAAGTTGACCGAAATTTCTTCCTTCCAGTACATTCGTGCTCTATTCAAGTCCTAAGGACTTCCACACGGAAGTAATCCCAACACAAATCTTAGTGATTGAACTGAAAATCTTCGAGGAATCAAGCCCAATAGACGGGTTAGGAACTAGTGCACCCCCTTTTCAGAGGCCATCTTAAGATCCACCATTGGCAGAGACTACTAGTTCCCCACTTCTATTGAGATAGTATTGGAACTTGAAGTGTTCATTTACCAAGGTTCACTGGAAAAGCCATAAAAGGTTCCAGTATTATAGTTGGTTTTGAGATCAAATGAGTGCCATATATAATTATGAGTCTAGTATTAATCGACAGAGCATTAGCATATCTAAACTAACAATTCGTAAGTTTACTTTTATTATATGGTAAACTTTTAATTAGTAAATAATAATACGAAGGGTTTTTCTCTTGACACATTGTTCACAAAATTTCCTTTCCTCACATCGTTTCTGTATTCTCTACTTTAATTTTATACCATCACATCATTTCCTTTCCTCACAAAGTGACATGAACATTTAGATGCATAATTCCTTTACATGTATCAAATCACGGATATCAATTATGTTTCTGCAATGTCACACATATTCATACCCTTTTAGATGTTTGAGAGTTTCAACGCCCGTTTCTTTGTATTCCTACAACCAAACATTTAATTAAAAAAAAAACGATTTTCACAAAAAATAAAGATAAAAATAAAAATATATTAAAAAAAACTTGAAACAACCCTCAAGAATTGCTATCATAATAAACAGTGATGTTGCTCACGAAGAACAGATTTTAGACAATCAATCACCCAAATATAACAGATATTGTTTTCCTGCGCATCAAAAGGGAGAAAGAGTGATTCCATTTTATATGCAATTGACTGCAATGCTCAATTTGTCGTCTCTTCGACATGATTGAAGAAGACTACGCTTCCAACTCCAAGTTCAGATGCAGCAGATTGACACTCAACTGATACAGCAATAACGGGCTTGCATGCATCAATGGTTTCACGCTTCCTTTCACACCAAATTCATCTTCAGTAGGAGAAATCCCGAAATCAAAAACCGCAACTCTGAAAGCTCTCCGTTCCTCAAACAGACTGCTTTCTTCTGCAACACCCAGTTGGAACACATTTTCATATCCGAAATCAACATGTTTCAATAGCTCTCTTGCCGACAATTCTATCATCTTAAGAAGAATGATCCAGTCAGATCTGCCTAAGGGGATATGCCTAATGGAACTACCTGAAAGCATAATTACAGGCAACAGTAATTGAAATGTTGCGGCCCCAATAAATTTACAAACAAAGATTATATGTAAGGACACACTTCTTTATGAGCCAATTCCATGCTTCATTCTTTTCTTTTTATTTTTTTCCTGGAGATTAATTAACTCATGCAAATCGGTGGAGATGCGTCTAGAGCAGTGGAGCCATAAGCAAAGGTGGTACACAAGCGCGACCCATAAACTATCTCAACCAGGCCACTGTTGACTGTAAAGGATTCCTGAACACTTGTGAACACACCTTGCAGCTCTTGCTTTGTCCCTATCGAACTCTACAAACACACGAGTTTATGGGTTTTTTCTTTTTTCTTTTCTTTTTTTTATATTTTTTGCTGAATCAAGTTCCATGATTTACTTGTTCATTGCTTGAAGCTGGAGAACACTTACTTACCAAAAAAAAAAAAAAAAAAAAAAAGCTTGAAGCTGGAGAAGACTTCAACCTTTTTGTCCTATGGATGTGGTGATCTTTCCTCTCTTCATCATCTTCGTCAACAAAGTTCTGATCAGAGACCTCTGCAACAACCAATTTGGATTCATCATTGCAAACACAGAGCTAAAAAAAAAGAAAGAACAGTTAAGAGGCAACTAGTAATAATTTTTCCATAAGATCCATACGCAGCCTGACAATTAAGAGTAGCTGCGAAATATTTTTTAACTTGTTGAACGAACTAGAACTCCAACAACATATTTAAAGGCTATTCCGATAATTTTAACATTTAACATAGAAAATCAAGTGTCAATAGGAGATTCGCAAAGCCAGACAACTGAGAGTAGTTGCGAAACATTTTTTGACTTGTTGAACGAACTGGAACTCTCACAACATATTTAAAGGCTATTCCGATAATTTTAACATTTAACATAGAAAATCGAGTGTCAATAGGAGATTCGCAAAGCAATCATGTTACTAGAGTTCTTCAAAGTTCAATCCACAAGGTAATAAATGTTCCTCAGGCATGCTGACAATTTTGAAATGCATGCATGGTGAAGATGTTGAAATGCACATTATAAAGAAAAGAACAAGGAAGAACAGCAATAATGATGTGGTAAGCATATATAATTCTGCAATGAAATATTTTGCCAATGTCTTTATAGCTTTGTTTTGGGCCCTTACCTAACAATTTCAGCTTTTGGATAAACGCTTCCTTGGCATGTTATGAAAGCCTCTTCAGTCAAGCAGTCTACAGTCTGAATCGTTGAGGCAACCATTTGTACACTATTATATTAGGTTTACCTCATACTTTGTTCACATTTTAAGAATAATGCACACGGACTTTTTAGTTATTAAGACCATCAAAGTATTCTGGGGCCTTTGCCTATCAGCTTAAGCTTTGGCCATGAGTAGCAATCTGGCATATCAAATCATTTAAGCATTGTTGACCATGACAAGCTTCATATTGAAATGTTATTCAGACATCTACACTAGGAATTTTCGAAACTAGTAGCCCCCCACCCCCACCACAAAGGTTGCCAAAAATCATATCAAAAGCACGACGCAAAACACAAACAAGTATAATAGATATCATAAGTAAAAAGCAGAAATTACCAAGAGAAGTTTAAAAATTGTCAAGACGGCTATCTGTATACCTTCATTGCTGTTTAATGGATATTGATGATGTGAGCATACAGGAAACGGCTCTGATTTGTTCACTAATCCACAAGCCAATTCCTTTTTTCTCCCACAGCTCACCTGCTGGCTTCTGGAGGCAATATTTTGTTGATATGTTGCAAATGGTACATCTTGCCGGCATCCACCTCTGAAATGTCTGATCCATGGATTTGCCAGAAGAATATCACGCCCATCAGCTTCTTCAAGTAGATGTTCACCTCTCTCAAAATTGATCCTCTGCCAGGAACCATCTTGATGAACTTTAAACTGTATTTGTGGAAATCACAATGTTATCAAAAGACAATAATAACAAAAAATAAGTATTAAATAAGAGGAAGATCACATGAATTTCACTTAGCAGAAAAAAACAAAAGGATAGGTGGAAACCTGGCCAGATGTACAAGACTTCATATGCATAGACGATATGGCAGCTGAACGATGTTCTTTTTGCCATTGCCAACCAAGGAAATTCATAGAGTTATATAATTGGTCTACAAATGAAGCTTCCATAGACTCGAGATACAAACTATGCTTCTCATCAGTCCACTCCACAGACATAGCTTCCTTCCTCAATGAGCCCTAATTTGAGAGGCACAGGATAAATGGGTAATGTCAAAGAAGCAGAATATGAATATAAGTGCACAGTTTGCAGTGACGCACCCAATTCGACGAAAGAAGGTGTATTAAGTGAGTTATGTAAGCAATTATTCCACAACCACCACGACTGCCGGGTGCAAGCCACAAAAAAAATAATAAAATAAAAGCCTGAGGTACTTCAATAGATCACATAGACAAAGGGAGCAGAAGTTATACAGTGTTTGCAAGTCAGAAAAAAATATAATGGGGACCCTGGTCCTAAAGTAACAATACAAGTACTGCAAGGCCCATTACGCCAAGATTGAGAGAAGGCTTTAATAGAACTTGAAAGTTGAGCCACCTTTTGAGTTTGCCTATCTACCAGAAGAAATCGAGATACAACTAAAAATCTGGAGTAAAGCATTCGGTGCACCAACTAAAGGGGGAGGGACAAAGAATTTGAGGCAATATAGTAATAGAAGACTTTTCTATATCATTCTTGAAATTTGTTCATATGGATATAAACCATGAGATGAGACTCTTTAGATGAGAGCCAGTACTCACACAATGTATATAGTGCTTGAAAGCATGAATTATATAATAGAGCACCACTTATCTTGAGCTGAAAATATTATTACACAAATGGCTTATATGAAGGTCAAAAGTCAAGGAGGATTTAATACCGTATTTAACACAACTTGAATTCTATGTATTTGTTAGAGAGAAATGGAGCACAAATTGTATCCAAAAGTTAAATATGAAGGCTTACCTCTATAAATGGGAATTGCACTAGGATGCCCCTTGATTTTGAGATTATTCTTTGTTAGGGATTCGGGGTATCAACAGTAGTAAAAAAATAATCACAAAATAAAATACCATATTTACATGAAGAAACCCCAAAGTGAAATACCTATGGGTAAATAAGGATAGGTATTACTATTTTGGCAAATAGGGTTACTGGAAGAGCTCAATGACTACAAAGTGTGTTTTCAAAATTTATCAAAACTCTAATTCGAACACCATGTATACAACATAGCTAATGGGCCAAAAAATATAATAAATGCATTTCATGGGGGTGAAGGCCCCCCATCCCATCTATGAATGAGATTAGTGATATGTTGCAATTCCTGGCCATTGTCAATCCCTTGACTACTACCACTAATCTCCGTTCAAAATTCATATCACCGCCCCATGAAAATTAGTAGTAGTAGGTTGCAATCCATGACCTTTGCCAATCCCTCTGCTACTATCACTAACTTTTATATAAAATTCACATCATCTCACCACAAATTTTTCAAATTGGATTTTCAAATGGGCTAGCAATACAAAACGAATTCGGATCAAAATTAATATTTTCCCACTCTGCCTCACAAATTGACTCTGGATTTGAAGGCATCAAAAGGAGAGGAACCATACACTTGTGACACAATCAATAATCCCATGAGCCTAAAAATAGGCTCTGTTTCTTTATCAAGAAGTACTTCTATTCTTTGCAAATTGACCCCTTTCTGGACAAATTAAGAATTCTACTGGATTCTCCCCCAAGCACTCAATGAGAAGCATTTACTCTCATACCCTAGGTCTGAGCTAAATTGGTTAAGGTTTAGGCTATGGATCAAAAGTATGAGGTTCACTTTGTTGGGGCAGTTTACTCCCAAGTGGCTGACCCAGACTTCGGATGCTCAGATGACCTGATGATTGGTAGCTTGACATATCTAGAGTTCAAATGCATGAATGATGGGAGCTCAATAGATTTGGAGCTTGATGCTTAGGGCCTCTGGTTGTCAAGAGCTTGGATGCTAAGGGTGCTCGGTTGTGATGAGACTTCAGCTATTTGTGAATTTGGCTTTGCTGGTTTTTCTGGCTGATTCCATGAGGATGATATTTGACCAATGGAATTCGACATTGTCGTTTTTTGGCAAGAAATAGGGTGATTGGTTCAGAAAGACCAGACATGTGCTGTATCTCTTTGTTTAAAAGGGAAGCAACGGCATATGCACACTGGGGAACAATTTTTGTGAGCACACAAAATAAGAGCAAACACAATTTCCACAAAGTTAAATTGAGCTGGGTGCATGATAAAGAAAGGCAAAGATGTTATGCTAGTTTATTAATGATTGATAAATTCTATGACAATATTATTTTGAGTCAGAACTTAAGTGTCTAAATATTTGCCCGGAATTAGCTTGAAGTTGGCTCAAATGTCAGAAATCAGACCGAAAGTCTCTCTCAAAGTTAACTCAAAGCTAGCTTGAATGAAAATAGGTCAGATGATTTTGTTTAAAGTTCGCTCGAAATTAGGATAGAGTGAAAAGGGATCAGAATGTTTTGCTTGAAACTTGTGTGATTATTGCTCGACCAAAAAATGGCTACTTCAATATGCAGTCTCTCAACTACTTTGACTTACTAGCAATTGACCAGAGGCCATAGTTCGCTGAAATTGATTTTGACTGAGCCATTTATTAATAAACCGTCACATAACTTCTCCATGTGAAGTTTAAAACTTCAAGGGTCATTGAGAACATATTTTTTTTGGAAATTTACTAACCCTTTGAGAGATTCCCATATTCAATAATGGCCTGCTCTTGAACATTTAAAATTTAGACATCCACAAATCCTTTAAATACAATCCTAACCTGTTAGCCTTCATATTCTGATAGCTACAATGACATCATAATTTAAGTGGTTGGAAATTTAAATTGGTGAAGGAAGATCTAAGAAGTCTAGAAGGAGTCCAGATCCATTGCTTGGTGAGTAAATCTGATGATCTGTGTTTGATTTCTGCCACTCTATAGACTGTTCTTCCAGAACAACGGTAGAGGTTTTCTATTGGTTTTGTTTTCCATATACTCTTTCTTTTGTACCCATTTGGAATTGTGGAGTTGTTGTTAGGATTGTATAACCAGGCAGTTAAGAGAAGTGCTAGCATTGTTCATAATCATAACCATCTTAGTGGATCATAATTACATAATCTAAAGTGCCCGGTTTTCTCTGATGAAGAGAGTATTTCACGTAAAAATCTGTATCTTTTTATGGTCGGTTTTGTGCGTGCATTTTATTTGTCTCCTCACAGATTCAGAATGTTGGGATCGGAAGACCCAGATCCACCAGATTCGACAGCAGCGGAAAACCCGAACCCCTCCGTTATCGACAACCACCATTTAGTAGAAACAAGGAACAAGAGATGCACAGTATTTTTACGTGAAAAACTCTTCTCAAGTAAGGAAAAACCACGGGATACAAAGTCCACCAATAAATCCACTATGTAAAATGGTTACACAAACCCAGAGACAGAATACAAGCAACCACCCCGGCTACACAAGCCCTAAAGGCGAAAACGAAGAACAAAGCATGAGAATACAAAGCCTCACTCTTTGTATTTCACTCACTACCCTCTCTTTCTTCCACTCTTTCTCTCGTCCCTGTGGTGCTCTCTGCTCTCTCATTTTACAAGTGTTGGTGAAACGGCAGCCCGCAGTTTTATCCTCGCACACAGCGGCCGGCACACAGCACCCCTGGTGTTGTCTCCCACACCAGCCCAATCACCACTCTGGGCACACTGCTCCTGAAGCTCCTGATGCTCATATATAGACGTCTTGGCTCCACCTAATCCCATCTGCCCAACTGGTCATCTTGCAGATAATAGATGCCACGTCTTCACCAGTTTCCGAGCTTCTTGCAGGCCCATGCCCTGCAAACGGCGCATGCTCTGCACTGTGCAGACGCATGCTCTGCAGCCTAACTGCCATCCTGTCAACCAATCCTGAAAAAATATCTGTCCACTGCCAGCTATTACTTTCCACAGTCTCCAAGGCCCAGTTGCTCAGCCAGTCAACCTCGCCGTTGACCGTCTTCAGTGCCATCCAGTCAACCTCCCTGTTGACTGTCTTTTGCTGCCCGTCCGCCATCCAACAATGCTCCTGCAGCCCTCAGACGGTCAACCTCCTGTTGACCGGATTCAGCTGGCTGTCTGCCGGTTAATTTCCATTGACCGCCCACTGTTTTCCTCCGGTTAACGTCCCGTTGATCGGAAACAGTTCTCCAGATTTATTCTCTACAAATCCTCCGATAACAAACCAATTTATTGGGTTACCCACAAGAGAGTGATCAGACCCAACAAACTTTCCCTCACGACCTTGTGGGGAACACCTTCGCCCTTTACCCGGCGACCGTCATCGCCTGCCTTCCAGCAGCTTCCCCTCAACTGGGAATCCGGTGTTGGCCTCTGCAGAATGATGCCTTCTTCCGCCCTATTGAACTTGAAGTACTCCAACTCCCCTTCAGCTTCTTCCCCGCGGTCGAATCATTCTGCCTTGCCTTCGCCACCTCAACTCCGTCGTTGACCCTGCTGGTTCCGCCATTGGTCCTACTTAGCTTCGCCCTTGGCCCTCCGCCGTTGGCCCTGCTAGCTCCACCCTTGGCCCTACACAACTCCGCCCTTGGCTCTGCACAGCTCCGTTCTTGACTCTGCTAACTTCGCTGTGCTTTTTACCGTTCCATCCAATTCCACACTAAATGGCAAATTCTTCTACGATGACACTAGATACACTTCGACCGCCACAGACCTCGACAGCTCCACTTCTGCGGCACTTCACTCGGTGGCTTCCCCTTGCGACGCTTCACTCCACTCCGGCAGTAGGTCAGCACCTCCGTAGGTAGCCCTTTCCGATCAGCACCCTCCGCAAGCAGCCCTTTCTGGGCCTAGGTCGATCTCATCCATCTCTGATACCACTTGTTGAGATCAGAAGACCTAGATCCACCAGATCCGGTTGGAGTGGAAAATCCGAACCCCTTCGTCATCGACAGCCACCATTTAGTAGGAACAAGGAACAAGAGATGCACAGTATTTTTACGTGGAAAACCCTTCTCAAATAAAGGAAAAACCATGGGATACAAAGTCCACCAATAGATCCACTATATAAAATGGTTACACAAACCCAGAGACGAAAACGAAGAACAGAGCACGAGAATACAAAGCCACACTCTTTGTGTTTCACTCACTGCCCTCTCTTTCTCTCCTCCCTGTGGTGCTCTCTGCTCTCTCATTTACAAGTGTTGGTGAAACGGCAGCCCGCCGTTTCACCCCCGCACACAGCGGCCGACACACAGCTCCCCTGGAGTTGTCTTCCACACCAACCTAGTCACCACTCTGGGCACACCGCTCCTGAAGCTCCTGGTGCTCATATATAGACATCTTGGCTCAACCTAATCCCATCTGCACAACTGGTCATCTTGCAAATAATAGGTGCCACGTCTCCACCAGTTTCTGAGCTTTCTGCAGGCCCATGCCCTGCAAACGGCGTATGCTCTGCACTGTGCAGAAGCGTACTCTGCAGCCCAACTGCCAACCTGTCGACCAATCCTGAAAAGACATCTGTCTACTGCCAGCTGTCACTTTCCACAGTCTCCAAGGCCCAGTTGCTCAGCCGGTCAACTTCTCATTGACCGTCTTCAGCATTCATCCAGTCAACCTCCATTGATCGTCCTCTGCTTTCATCCGGTCAACCTCACCGTTGACCGTCTTCAGTGCCATCCGGTCAACCTCCCTGTTGACCGTCTTCTGCTGCCCATCCGCCATCCAACAGTGCTCCTGCAGCCCTCAGACGGTCAACCTCCTGTTGACCGGATTCAGCTGGCCGTCCGCCGGTCAATCTCCATTGACCGCCCACTGTTCTCCTCCGGTCAACGGGACGTTAACCGAAAATAATTCTCCGGATTTGTTCTCCACAAATCCTCCGATAACAAATTAATTTGTTGGATTACCCACAAGAGAGTGACCAGACCCAACACAGAAGACATGTGATGTTTGCCATTGGGGTGTTGGGTCGGCCTTTTCCCAACTAATTTCCCTTAATCCAAAGGTATTAAGCAAAAATAAGTCAAAAACGACGACAGAGTGAACCAAATTAAAGCTAGAGCTCTCCATAAGTTCTTGGACAAATACCAGATAAGAAACCTTCGCTTCCGATATAATCCAATCACAAAAGTTTGAGCAGCAATCGCGAATTCAATCTTAAAAACAACCAAACAGACCAGAGACGATAATTGCACACATCACACACCGCCTACCAAAAGGAATGTGTCAAAACTAACCAAAAGAACGAGAAGAATGAACAGGATCCATATGCTTCTTCCACAAACTTAAACTATCGCCCAATCCAAATTAATTTTAAAAAAAAAAACTACCGCTAAGAACAAAGCAAAATGAATTTTTACCAGGTTTGAAGTAGCTTCCTGATCAACAAAACCTGTTGTATCTTTACCAGTAAAGCCATTATTATTGGGGTTCGAACCAGCCATCGCGTTGCAAATATCTTTCTCCTCAATATAGAAAGAGGATATCCATTACCCACTTTTCTTCTGTTGATTTTTTCCCTGTATAATCCTTCACGAATGGGTGGAAAATATCACGAGGATGGGTTCACCGAGTTTGGCGGAGTGGGTCCCATAGAAAGCGTTTCCTTCGCCATCGCTTTTTACACATGTCGCGACCTCGTCGTCTCTCCATGTCCCACATTGTCCAGATATTTTTGTGTCTCGACGCCAAAGAAAACCCTAAAACAGTGACGGTCTCTCTCTTCTATCTGTGTTATAATTTGAGTTGAATTTGGATTTGATCTGAGCAAGCCTTCTCATTTCCTATTTATCATTGAGTTTAATTTGGGAAACAAAATTAATAACCTTGATTTTATGAAACTTATTTATTTGTATATGAATCAATTAATTTTGAGTTTCAAAAAAAAAAGTTAAGATGATCAAATTTAATTTATCTATTTATATA
>JAODPA010016202.1:0-33376 GCA_025585075.1 Nepenthes mirabilis
TATAAAAAATTCTTAAAAAATAGATTTAGATTTTCTACACTGTTATGAAATCTTCAATAAGTTTTAGTAATGAAGATAATATAAAAATCGTGCCTCCCTTGCTTTTATAGAACTTGTCCACTGGTTAAACAAATGATGTAGGCTTTCACGGGATCGAACCAGAGAACAAAAATTAAAAGTGTAAAATTTAAAATTAAACGAGCAAAAATGGTAGCTTGAATTTGGCGCCTTTTACCCCCCGGCTCCTTCCCTCTTCCATCAGCCACAAAACCGCGTTTCCGGCCAGTGTTCTATGCAGCAAGGGCACGAGAGATGGTGTTTCTTCACCAACAACTCTCTTCCCGGAAGAGACCATCCTCCTCCTTTGTTCCTCCTTTCCATCAGTCTAAAAACCTCAAATCCACCGCCACTGCCGCCGCAACCGTTGCCTTAACTTCAAGTGTATCTCATGCAGAGCAAACAAATCACGATGAGTCGGAAACCTCAACATCGAAGATCGAAAAGATGGTGTCGGTGCTGGCAGGTGCCGGATGCACCCTCGTTAACCCTTCCGGCCCTCCATGCCTTCCATCCGACCTTCTGAAGTTCCGTAGCCACCTCCACCGTATTTTCTCTTCCGATTCTGCTCTCCGCGCTGATTTTCTCGAAGGATTTTCTTCTTACATTCAGCCTCCCGCTAATTTCCGTAGGTCAGCCCTTCTATACTTCTATAGGTGTATTTTTGTGGCCTATATTTGTTTCTGGACACTAAATGCTAGGAAAATTGTAGGCTCAAGTTGTTTTGTGTTGCCCTACTGCGAACGCATGTAGAATGGCGGCTTACGTTCTGCTCCTTTATGCCCCAATTTTATGTATCGTACTTGTACTCCTCGTCGTTTCCTCTCACAAAATAAGCCACTATCTCGACTGCTTTCGCAATTTAACACACCTAGTAATGATGAAACTACGTACCTTGTGTAATTATAGTAAATATTTCGAACCAAGTGATTGTATACTAGTTATTCTGATTAAATACTATTGGCAGTCGCATAGCATAACAGAATATCTTATTGGCTGCCAGATGTGGGCTTTCCACTCGAGCGCAGCTCGGCATCCTTTGTTTTGTTCGGTTGGGGTGGGGAACACGAGTAGATTCATGGCCATGATGAATTTGTGGTGAGATACTGTGACACAAGAAGGAAGTTGAGTTGCACTAGTTTTATCTATACATTGGGCTAAGTCTTGCAATTCTTAAAAAAGCCACTTACACATCATTTGAAAAGTTTTTTTGAAATGTAAATGTAGGTTTTTAGATGTCTCACGTAGTTCCAAAACGTGTGGTAAATGTCACTATTAAAATGGATATGGAAGACAACAATTTTGATTTCCCATGGCTTGTCCTTCCAATGGCTGGATAGAGAATTGTACTTAATCTTTAGAAGAATGGCTATTCTTTTCTTAGATCAAGGGATAAGGTTGACGACTGTAAGTTGGTTTCTTGTGTTTGAGTAATTTGCCATAACTTTGCATGCCAGATAGAGTTCAACATACTAAAATCGTCTTGCATGCTTCTGCTTATTAAGATTTTAGTTTCTTTGAACATGGCATTCACATATCTCCCTGGAGTATAGCATGGTGTCCATTTCCCCCGTTCTTTGGGTTCTATGTTGGACAGAAATAATTGTTCGTGGGAATTTATTTACACCTACTCTGTATTCATTTTAACAGGATTTTAATATTTGCAAATCGCGATGGTTCCTTTGGTTGTCATTTAAGAAGCGATAGTGTGGTGAGAAACCTGTTACTAGTTCCTTCAATTCAGATAGACCTTCAAAACATGCTCCTGGAGAAGCTTCCGGAATATTTTCTTGGGGATCCAGGTGGCCATGGATTGTCATCTACATTTGAGAATGATATTGCTAGGCTTATTATTAATCAATTTCGATGGCTTGATTTCCTTGTTGATTCTACTGCATTTACCGATAAGATGCTGCAAGTTCTCTCCATTTCTCCACTTCACTTAAAGAAAGAGATCATTGGTTCCCTGCCAGAGATGATTGGTGATCAGAACAATAAGGCCATAGTTGATTCTTTCCAGCAAATGCTTCTAGAGGATCCAACAATTGCTGTACCAGTGCTTGACTCCTTTTCAAATCTCAATTTGGATGCGCAATTGCACAATCAGGTTCTATATTTCTTCTATGATATTGACACTAGTTGCTGTGGAAGCAAAACGAAAATAAAATAGCAGCCAAAAAAAAAGTGATGGAAACAAACCCCCTACTCAATTCACCGGATTCTCAATATGGGTGATTGAGTTGAAAAATGATATGTCTCCTGAACAAATCTTTCTGGCGTCATATCCGTCTTATAAATGTTTGACTATCATAACAAACTTCTCTGTTAAGGACATTTTCTATCAACCAATATCGAGAATATATGCCTTGGTTATGCATACAATTGGTTTTATCTGCAACAACTTGCCTAATATTGCACCAAGTCTCTCTTCCTTTTATTCTGTTTGTAACTAGTTTATTCTGCAGATCTTTGTTTTCTTTTGAAATTGCTAAGATGGGCTAAAGCATCATGCACTGAATTTCAGAAGTTATGTAGTGTTCAACCTCATTTACCCATGACTTGTTTAACGATGGAAACCAACCGTAGTTAGCAAACAAGTTAAGGTTCAAAATGCAATTGACAATGGCCCCTGACCCCCAAATAAGATGCTGTACAATCAACTAATCCCTGTAAAAAATGTCCAGAGTGAAGCCTAGTCTAAGCATAAGAAAAGTCCTTCAACACCACTGACGACTTTAAAAGAAACTTTTAGATGTTTGTCCAACAATCCTGTAATATTTTTAAAATAATGTCAGGCAACAGAATTCATTTTTTCTCCTCATGCATGGCCTATTGATGGTTACTTCTAATAGCATTCCCTTGGGAATTGTGTGACATCCCAAAACTGGAGAACAATCATAGATCCAAGGACGACGGTCTTGTATTATTTGATTGTGTGTGTTATGTGTGTGTGTGTGTATAATATATATAGATATAGATATAAAATATAAATATGTATATAGTATTATTTGTGAATGTATATATACAGCAGACATTCTCCTTTTCCAGCAACCTTGTCTTTAGGCTATTGGATCTGCTTTTTCCCCCATAAATTGTGTACTTCAAATGATATCAAACAAAGCATGCGTGAACAAAGCTGAAGACAGACTTCCTTTTGGAAGAATTCTGTCATCTAAATTGAGTTGCTTGTCTAAGCATCAATAAAACCTTCAATTATCCTTTTGCTGTTTTTTCATCAAGTCCCTAGCAGGCAACTGAATCACACTTTCCAGATTAATTATTATTTAAGTGAATGGCCATTGATTAATTCCTGAATTTGCTATCTTGTGAAGGCAATCACCATTGCATTATCCTGCATCAGAACGATTGATGCTGATTCCATGCCACACCTACTCAGATTCTTACTACTTTCCGCTACACCTGTGAATGTTCGAAGAATAATCTCACAGATTCGCAATCAGCTAAAATTTGTTGGTGCATCAAATGCACCTTCATTGCAGCACAGTAAACTCAAGGGCATGTTACTCATGGACAATGCAGAGGCTTCAATTCTTGATGCTTTACGATCAAGCCTTCGGTTTAAGAATGTGAATATTCTAATATTTGTTTTATCATCTTCTGGTTTAGGTTTACATGTCTGTTATGATCTTAGTATCACCTTTATTGTAGATTCTATGTGAGGAGATATTGAAGGAATTGAAATCCCTAGATAAATCTTTGGATCACAAGGTGATTGATATATGGTTGCTTTTGCTAATATATATGAATGGTGAACCTTTGCGCAAAAATGTTGAAAAGATATTCAAAAAGAAAGCTGCTGAAGGATCTTTCACGACCATTATTATTGACCAGTGCATTCGTGGAAACAAAGATTTGGTGAAGGTATGGTGCCATTTCCTTTTCTCTTCAAGAGTATTTCACTTGCTTCTAGAGAAGCAGTTTGAGAACTAGGATTGAATTTTGTTTATTTAATTGTTGTCTGGTAGGAGTATTTCCCTTCATTCCTCTCCCTGTCTGAGCAACTGTTGTCTTGTAAGGAAGAAAAAGCCAGGGAATTTGGCACCCACATGTATATTTGTCTTTTTGAAGAGTTCATTGATACAGTCTCGAGACAAGAGGTAAGCATTGTGTGCCAAATTTATCGAGTTCTGGTCGTGAATATTCTATTTTTTCAGGCAAATGAAGGTACTACTTTCAGTATATTGGATGTTTATGCAGGTTTTAGGTGCTTTAATTACTCATCTTGGTTCTGGTCCTAGTTTTGAAGTTAATTCTGCTTTGGAGATTTTACTTCAGATGGCATCCAAGTATCCACAAGAATTGGTTCCTCATGCTTCCCATATAAATGGTATATCAATTATTTGTTAATTTAGTTGCTCATATTCTAATTTCTAGTGATTTGTGGTTTTGAGCGTCTCTTACTTAACCTGCTGATGATGTAGGCATCCTTGATTTCTTGGAGGGGTTTAGTGTCGAAAATCTTCATAAGGTTTCAACATTTATTTCTTTAATACTCATTTTTGTTGTGAATTGAATTGATTCTGCTTAATAATTTTCTAGTACTGTTATGGTGTAGGTTTATGAGGTTTTCAATCTTCTCACTTTTTCAGCTCGGTTCTGTGCGGATTCTATGCGATCTTCCATTAGGAATGAACTTCTGATAATCGTAAGGAAGCAGGTATGGAAGCTTTTTTGTCGGTAGTGCTTTTCTAGGAGTTTATTCTCAAATCTATCAGTTTAGATTTAGCACATTTTATTCTTGGCAGATAAGTCGATAATATCCTATGACGATCTGATATTTGATTTGCACTGCCCCTGGACAAATAGGTTGGTAATCCAGATTTGAAGTACAAGAACATGGGCATAATTGGAACTTTAAAGATAGTTTCCTTCCTTGGGGATGCTACTAATGCTAACTGTGCATCCTTTTCCCAGGCATGCCCTTCTTTTTTGAAACTAATATTCTGGTTGGTTGATTTTGCAGTTTAAAGATTATTGTTTGATGTATTCACAGCATACATGATTTCTTTCTGTTTATTTTATATAACGGCAATCTTATATTAGGGAAACAAATTACAAATGATAGAGCTGATAATAAGTTGCAAAAGGATATTTTGACTTTTCAAAGGGATACTGAAATGAAATGAGTTTGCCAACTAAGTGTGTAATCTACCTAGAAATGAATATTACACATAGAATTTGGCAGCTGGATGATTAGGAATTTAAATATGAGTAGATGAACAGTAGGAAATGAGCATGTAGACTGCACAAATGAACATTTCACTAATTGAGTGAAAATCTACTCAAATTTGATTTGCCTTGCTTTGAGGAAGATTATTTTGTAAGAATTTTTGAACTATCAAAGCACGATAAACCATATTTTTTAAAATAGTTTTAGACCCTTTGAACAAAATAAGAGTGCTTTCTTATCTTGGAAATACTTTGATCAAATTCACCTGCCTCTGATATAAAAATAGGCTATATTTATTTAAAATTTAACCTGCATGATTTCACAAGAAATATTAGTAATAGAAATTGTAGATTCTCATATTAGCTGTATACTTTCCATAACTTCTTCAGTTCTTTCATAATACTTGCCATATAATTTTATCTTAATGTTTCCAAAAACATACCTGTGTGATACAAGAAAGACATTAGCAATAATAATTATGGAATTGATATTCATGTTTCTTTTCCAAAGCTTCGGTTATTGTGCATAGTATATTTCCATAAACGCTTAACATTTCCATATCAAATGTGTATTGCACACAAATAATTATTTATTATAACTATTGTGTTGTCATCATTAAAACAATTTAACAAGTACTACTTATAAATTATTGTTGACAATTATAATTGTATTGCTATCATTAAAACGAGGTGAAAAAGTACTTTTTGGTGCTTTCGTGAACAATCAAGTTTCAACCCCATTAAAAGTATAGCGGAAGCAAAAATTATAAATATCTAATACACGTAAAAGATATTTAATACTAGATGCAAATGAGATAACAAGCATGCACAATCTAAATACCGATGAACAATAATAATAAAGACGCGATTTTTTGGTGACGAAGTGAAAACTCGATACCCAAGGTATCGAGAAAAATACTCCGGGCTTCAACTGCCAGGGAAGCAATGCACTATGAAAATCAACTTACAGATCGGGTGGTAACGACGCGCTAACCTAGCCGACTTACTCCCGTCATGTGATCCCTACCAAGGAACTCCTTGGATTTGCCCGTGGCAACGGAACCGGACTCCTTCCGGTCTTCACGTTAATATTCCCTCCAAACCACTTGAATTGCCAATCACGATCGAGTCGCCTTCTTCACGAACTAATGTCTCCAAACGAAGGTAGAAGGCCAACGTTTCAATGGTGAAAGAAAGTTGGTGAGAAAACTTATATGAGCATGAAAAACAATCTTGTAATGTGAAGTTTTCTCAAGAGAAGTAGGAACAATGGAGCATTGGAAGCTTTCTTCTCCAAGGGGGCACGAATGTTCAGTCAAAGTGGTGATTAGGGTTCCAAAACTTAAGGTATATATTTATAGCGAGCAGCGAGCGGGCATCCTACTGGATTTTCGGCTCAAGCGGACGTCGAGCACCTTCTGGATTTTCGGCTCGAGCGGGTATCGAGCACCAGGCGAGCGCGCGGAACAGACATAACGAACTTTAACCCGACAATCCATAACCCGACATCGATACAATAATACATAAGGTCACGGAATATGCCAATTAGACAAATGTCTCTAACAATCTCCCCCTTTGGCAATTCCGTGACAAAATTCAGAAAAAAAATAAATACAAGTGAATCACGGGTTCAGACACCACCGAGATAGAACCCGTGTACATAAAAATCTACGCCTAATGAGATACAAAAGAATAAAAGAAACTACACTAATACTACTAAGGCGAGGTACTGCTGTGTCGATGTAGGGACGGCTCTATCAATCTAACAGAGTTATCTGGCCAAGCAGGGTTAGTACCAGCAACAAAGAAGTAGGCAATAATAGATATAACAGGCAGTACTAAAGTGGAACAGACAGAGTAGATATCTTGCATAACAAGTCAACAGATAATATCAGTCTAAATAACATTAATGATAATAGCAATAGCAAATCTCACTTGAATAGAAAATAAGAACATCTCGCCCTAATAATAGCAAATCTCCCCCTAACAAAGGCAAAAAAACATCTCCATCTCACAAAAGTAAATCTCGCCCTAACAAAAATAAGAACATCTCGCCTAAGCTCCCCCTATTAGCATGCACCAAAAAGAAATCTCGATCTCCCCTTTTTTATCACGAAGAGCCAAAGAGAGGGGATCACTCAGAATCGCTGGGAGATGGAGAGCCATAATGTCGCTGCTAGCGTTGAAACGCAGCCTCCTGAGTAGCCAAACGCGTATCCAACCGCTTAAAATCAGCATCCAACCGCTCAAAACCTGCAAACATGTGGGATTGGAGTTGAGATTGAGAAGTAAGAATCCGATCTTGGGAAGAGTACAGACGCTCAAAGCGGTCAGTAAGGCGAGACATCTGACCCATCACAGCGGCCGAGGAAGAGGTAGAGTGCCGATGCGAAGAAGACGGGCCAGGATCCGAGCGTCAGGAAAGGACGAAGCAGAGCCAGAGGGGCCTTCGTCCGACTGAGGAGGAGGCACGTCAGGGAGAGGCTCATCGAACAGCTCCGTGGGGTCAGCAGTAAAACGACGGGCGTGAGACCGGCTCTGAGCGAAGGTAGTGGAGGTGATGGGTTGGCCGAGCGGTAGGCGAGGGTAGTCGGCGAAGGGGTGATCGAGCCCATCAAGAAGTCGCTGAAGGAGGCACCCGAAAGGAAGGTTGGCCTCTTTTCGGCCGGAGAAGTTGGCAAGAATGTGAGTGATAAAATGTGATGGTAAATCAATGGGCTGACCACTCAAGAGAGCATACAAAAATAAGGCCTTCTCATCGGAAAGAGACGAGAAGCGGGAAGCAGGAAACAGGTTCGTGAGCATGATACGGTTCACGACCAGTCGCCGAGGGGAGAGGTACGAGGTCTGGAATGCTTTGCCATTCCACTCCAGAGGGGCACCGTGAAGAAAGGTGGCAATCTCATTAAAACTAGGCCGGGAGAGTGCCGAAGAGTAAGGGTAGGGTGGGTTGACCACCCGAGGGATACCAATAACACGTGCAAGTATATCAGCAGTAATGTGAAGACGTGCCCCGCTTACAAAGGTAGAGAAAGAATTGTAGGTAATCGCATGGATGTTGGAGTAAAACTCCTGAATAAGTGCAAGCGATGGAGCAATCAAACCGGTGAGGACTGGCACCCAACCGCGATCAGTGAAGAGAGAGGTGATGGACGGATCAACTGAATCAAAACGAACTTCCCGTTCCAAGGAGAGTTGATGATTCGACAATTGGGTATTGAAAAGAGTCTCGGCCTCGGGAATAATAAAGCGATCAGGAGCGGAGAGCTCACTCGGCTGAGTGCGTTTGCCGCTGGACTTGCGTGACAGAGACTTGCAAGGAGCCGACATCTGAAAAAGAAGGATACTCCAATTTTAAAAAAATATATATATAAATTTGGGAATATATATATATATTTTGATAAGTGGAAATTATGGAAGGGGGAAGCTGAGCACGTGACGCAGACGTCGTGAATAGTACCGGCGTCAACCGGTCGATGGCGGCGACTGGAAGAGGCTCAGACGATGCACGACACGCAGCGAAAGCCACGGGAACGCACGCCAGAGGCCCACCGGAGCACCACCTCCGGCACCCATGTCACCGGCCGATTTGGAAGGCAGGGAGGAGCACCCACACGGTGCCTGGATAGCGGTGACGGAGAAAATACAGGGACCGCCATGAACGGCGTCGAGGACTCACGGATCCATGGATAACGTACAAAATCCACACAAAAATCGGTGGATTTGGAGGAAGGGAGCAAATTGAGATCCATGAACTCAGCCACCCATAAAGGAGGGAAATTTAGGCCGACACCACCACGAACGGTGGCGGCTTCAGGAAACCGAAAAAGAAGAGGAACGAGGAAGGATTTACCTTGAGGACGCCCGAGATTGGTGAAGAAATCTGTAGATTTGGCCAATAATGGTGGAGAGTGGAAAGGAGAGAGACGGCCGACGCAGTGAGAGGAGAGGAGCAGTGAGGATTGTGAGGGTTTGGTGCTGCGACGCTCGCTGCCTGTTGGATG
The DNA here is from genome assembly GCA_025585075.1 of Nepenthes mirabilis. Lineage (NCBI taxonomy): Eukaryota > Viridiplantae > Streptophyta > Magnoliopsida > Caryophyllales > Nepenthaceae > Nepenthes > Nepenthes mirabilis. The sequence continues at coordinate 9,252 of JAODPA010016202.1, forward strand.
ATAAAGGTAGGCAGCGGGCGCTAGAGTCGACAGCGAGCGAGCGCCGAAAATCGTCCTTTTTTTTTTTGGTATTTGTTTGTATTGTTTTTGTGGGTTTAAGTATAAAGTGGAGGATTCATTCGTCGGGTGGTGAGCACACACCGATGGCAGTTCTTAAAAATTCAAACCGCACACTGTCTAAAGGTTTGGTGAGAATATCGGCTAGCTGATGTTCGGTTGGCGCGTGCGTAAGTGATATGACATGAGTTTCCACAAGCTCAAGAATGAAATGATACCGAATATCGATATGTTTGGTACGGGAATGTTGCACAGGATTTTTAGAAATATTTATAGCACCAGTATTGTCACAATAAATCTGCACGGTGTCTTGAACAATACCATAGTCAAGGAGCATTTGTTTCATTCATATGAGTTGTGTGCAACAGCTGCCCGCGGCGATGTATTCGGCTTCGGCCGTAGACAACGAAATGGAGTTTTGTTTCTTACTCAGCCAAGCTACCAGATTGGAGCCGACATAAAAGCACCCACCGGAGGTACTCTTTCGATCCTCAATATTTTCGGCCCAATCGGCATCGGAGTATCCGGCAAAGGCAAAATTTGATTTGTTAGAGAAGTGGATCCTAAAATCAGACGTCCCATTGATGTATCGAATAATACGTTTAACAGCATTTAAGTGGGACTCTTTTGGGTTAGATTGATAACGAGCGCAGACACTGACACTAAATGCAATGTCGGGTTGGCTAGCGGTTAAATACAAGAGACTGCCGATCATGTTTCTATAAAGAGAGGGATCGACACTCTTGCCGGCAGGGTCACGATCCAACTTGGAGGAGGTACTCATGGGGGACCGAGTATGTTTGGAGTTATCAAGATTAAAGCGTTTGACTAGGTCCTTGGCATATTTTGCTTGGGAAATAAATGTATCGTGATGGAGTTGCCGAATTTGCAAGCCAAGGAAGTATGTAAATTCTCCGATCATACTCATTTCGAATTCCGAGGCCATACATTTTGCGAAGGAATGAGCACGGGAGTCTACAGTGGCACCAAAAACGATGTCATCAACATAAACTTGGGCTACCAACATACATTTGTCAGTCATTTGGACAAATAGAGTTTTATCAACACTCCCTCGTACAAAACCATGATCATTAAGGTACGATGTAAGACGTTCGTACCAAACTCGGGGAGCTTGTTTAAGGCTGTAGAGAGCCTTCTTGAGTTTGTACACATGGTCAGGAAATGTAGGGTTCACAAAACCTTTCGGTTGTTCAACATATACCTCTTCTTGTATGAACCCATTAAGGAATGTACTTTTGATATCCATTTGGTATAATTTAAAACCCATGGTACATGCAACAGATAGAAGGATACGAATAGACTCCAGACAGGCCACAAGGGCAAAAGTCTCGTCATAGTCTATACCTTCTACCTGAGTATATCCCTGAGCAACAAGGCGGGCTTTATTACAAGTGATGTTTCCATTTTCATCGGTTTTATTTTTAAATATCCACTTGGTCCCGATGACATTAGTATGAGCAAGACGGGAAACTAAGGTCTAAACATCATTTCTCATAAATTGATTTAGTTCTTCATGTATGGCATTTGTCCAGCATTCATCGAGTAAGGCCTCTTCGACCTTTTTGGGTTCGATGTGAGAAATATAACAGATATAGGCGAGCTGATTTAGAATACGACGACGCAGCCTCATACATTCATTAACATCGCCCAACATTAGATCCTTTGAATGATTGAGTTTAACTCTGGAAGAAGGTTCCTTTCTAGGAATGGCGGTAGGAGTTACTTGCTCAATGTCAGGAGAAGATTTGTTGGGTAAGGCGTCATCATGACCATCTTCATTATTTGGGCAATCAGTACTTTCAGGATGGTCACGAGGAGTATCATTCACAACAACATTTATGGATTCCATAACCGTTTGAGTGCGCAAATTGAAGACTCGATAGGCTCGACTAGTTAAGGAATATCCCATGAATATTCCTTCATCACTTTTTGAGTCGAATTTTCCTAAGTTTTCCCTATCACGTAGAATAAAACATTGACTGTCGAAGATATGGAAATACTTAACATTTGGTTTCTTTCCATTCCAAGGTTCATAAGGGGTTGTTTCTGTCCCAAGTCTTAGGTAGACCCGGTTGATTATGTGACAAGCCGTATTCACGGCTTCCCCCCAAAAATGTATGGCAATATTTTTTACATTTTATCATTGTTCTTGCCATTTCTTGAATGACCCGATTTTTGCGTTTAACAATCCCATTTTGTTGAGGGGTGATAGGAGAAGAAAATTCATGATGAATTCCCGCATCATTACAAAATGTGTCAAAATTGGAATTCTCAAACTCCTTGCTATGGTCACTCCGAATTCTAATGATAGAGGTACCTTTTTCATTTGCAATTCTTTTACACAAGATTTTTACGTGGTCAAAAGTATCAGATTTTTCTCGAATAAGATCTATCCATGAATACCTAGAAAAATCATCCACAACAACTAAAATGTACTTTTTACCACCTAAACTTTCAGTTCTAGACGGCCCCATAAGATCCATATGAATTAATTCAAGAGGCCGTGATGTGTTGATATCACTATGAGATGAGTGACTTGATCGAATTTGCTTTCCTAATTGACAAGGACCACACACATGATGTTTTACATTTGACAGTTTAGGCAGCCCTTCAACACAACTCTTCTTCGAGATTTTAGATAAGCTTTTAAAATTTAGGTGGCCAAGGCGTTGATGCCACAATTCAGTTGTGTCAATTTTAGCAGATTTGCATTCAAGAATATTATTAGGCTCAATACCATAAAGATTGTCAGGAGTTCTCTTTCCCTCTAAAACAATTGAGCCATTTGTGTCATAGATGGAGCATTTATCTTGAAAAAATCGGACCTCAAAGTTGTCGTCACAAAATTGACTGATACTTAGGAGGTTAGATTTCAATCCAGATACATACAAAACATCACAAGGCTTCGAGAGACCAGAAATACCAATCAAGCCTCGACCAAGGATAGGAGCTCTTGAGCCATCACCAAAGACGACTGTCCCACAGATATTTCCACATGGCTTTATTTCCACACATGTGTCTGGAGCATCCACTATCCAAGTACCACATATATTGATTTTGAGCTTTTAAGGCTTTGTGAGCAACATGCTATTGGATTGTTTTTAATGAAATTTTCAGCTCATTTTTCTTTACCCAAAGTTTTTTTTCCGAATGCATTTTCTGATTCAATCTTTTCACTTGTTCATCCAAGTGCTGAATGTGATCAACGAGTTTATTCATTTTTAGCCTTTGTCTTTGGTTGTACAGAAGATTCATAGTGTGGCACCGAGGACGAATATAACCTACTTTTCTACATGCATGACAGGTAGGCACAAATTTAGGTCTGAAAGAATTGTTCATAGACCTTTGATTGAAATTTTTGGAGGTCTTGAAAGTGTTTGATGATTTATCCATGACCTTTTGATTATATGAGATAGGCAAACGAGTCGGGTCAAATCTTTTATCCACACGTTGAGGCCCGGTCTTAATAACTTTGGGAGTGGTAGTATTTTTTAGTGGAGGTTTTGTAGCGGGAACAAATACAGTTTTAGGTTGTGGACCATGTTGGGAGATTTTCTCAACATATCCCAAACCTTTTTTATTTCCAGTCATTTTCCCAATTCCCAACATATGATCAAGTTTTTTTGTTCCACTTAAGAATTTTTTCAGATCCTGTTTAGTATTCTCAAACTCCACTTCTAGAGTCTTAATTTTAGTGATTAAGGAGCTGTTTTGACTTTCCAAATCTAGACGAATAACAGTGGCACCCTTCAATTTCGTTGCAATTTCATCCTTTTCTCTTTCTAGGTTGATGAGTTTAGTATTTAAACTTTTATTCATTTTCTTTACTTTCAAACATTCCTTAAAAAGTTTATCATACGCTTCTTGAAGCCCACCAAAATCATTGTCAGATTCTTCATGAGAAAAATCTGACTGTTCGGGAGATGCACTTGTGGCTTCGTCACCGTTGATGATAGATGTCATGAATGCCATATAATTTATTTCATCATCCTTGGAGGATTGTTCATTGTGATTTGTGTCATCTTCATCATCCGTTAGAGACACATTTAAGGCTTTTCCTTTTTGACGCTTAAAGTTTGGACACTCAGTCTGGATATGACCGAAACCGAAGCATTCATGACATTGGATTCCTGGAGATTTCTTGGTTTTAACATCTCTAGTTTCCTTTTTATCCTTTTTGAATGGATTGTGAGACAGATCAGGTACTTTAGAAGGTCGTTTGATGTTCTTATTTTTAAAAAATTTCTTAAAATTTTTAACAAATAGTGCAAAATCCTCATCACTATATAATTCATCGTCTGAGTGACGATCTTTCTCTTCCTTTACTGTTTTCAGGCAATTGATTTGTTTCTTTTGGATTGAGGAAGAGTGTGCTTATATGTTTGAAGGGACCCTACCACTTCTTCTATTATTAGTTTATCTAAATCTTTGCTTTCTTCAATGGCAGTAACTTTAGGTCTAAAACGATCAGGCAAAGATCTAATAACTTTTCGGACAATTCTATTTTCAGGGATACGTTCACCTAAATTGAAAGTAGAATTCACAATGTTATTCAATTTTTGCATAGAATTCATCAAAAGACTCATCATCTTTCATGCGTATTTCTTCAAACTTAGTGGTGAGCATTTGCAATTTTGAATTTTTAACTAGTTTCGTGCCATCGTGCGTAATTTCAAGAATGTCCCAAGTTTCTTTAGATTTTTCACGCATAGAAATGCGTTTAAATTCTTCTGGGGAAACAGCCATAAATATAGTATATAATTACTTACTATTCCAATTGCATGCATCAAGTTCCTCTTTAGTCCATAATGATACAGCTTTTGGTTCGTTATCGATGGAACTTGTGGGTGACGTCCACCCAATTTGGGTATTAACCCAAACTCGTTCATCCATGGATTTCAAAAATGCTCTCATCTGTACTTTCCAGTATGCATAATTACTCCCATTAAAATAGGGAGGAACGGACAGAGATTGACTAGAATGCATCTAGATCGGGGGTCGCGGATCCGGGTATGTCTCTGATACCAATTGAAAAAGCACTTTTTGGAGCTTTCGTGAACAATCAAGTTTTGATCCCGTTAAAAGTATAGCGGAAGAAAAAATTATAAATATCTAATACACGTAAAAGATATTTAATACTAGATGCAAACGAGATAACAAGCATGCACAATCTAAATACCGATGAACAATAATAATAAAGACGCGATTTTTTGGTGACGAAGTGAAAACTCGATACCTACGGTATCGAGAAAAACACTCCGGGCTTCAACGGCCAGGGAAGCAATGCACTATGAAAATCAACTTACAGATCGGGTAGTAACGACGTGCTAACCTAGCAGATTTATTCCCGTCACGTGATCCCTACAAAGGAACTCCTTGGATTTGCCCGCGGCAACGGAATCGGACTCCTTCCGGTCTTCACGTTAATCTTCCCTCCGAACCACTTGAATTGCCAATCACGATCGAGTCGCCTTCTTCATGAACCAACGTCTCCAAACGAAGGTAGAAGGCCAACGTTTCAATAATGAAAGAAAGTTGGTGAGAAAACTTATATGAGCATGAAGAACAATCTTGTAATGTGAAGTTTTCTCAAGAGAAGTAGGAACAATGGAGCATTGGAAGCTTTCTTCTCCAAGGGGGCACGAATGTTCAGTCAAAGTGGTGATTAGGGTTCCAAAATTTAAGGTATATATTTATAGAGGGCGCTAAAAATCGTTCAAAAATTTTGCCCGTTGGACCGGCGCTCGAGCGGGGCTCGAGCGTGCAGCGACCGGACGTAGGGTTTCATGAGAAATCCTGTGGGCGCTCGAGTGGCCAAAAGGCGAGCAGCGGGCGGGCACCCTACTGGATTTTCGGCTCGAGCGGGTATCGAGCACCAGGCGTGCGCGCGGGTTTCGGACGGCTCGAGCGACTAGAGTGCGGAACGGACATAACGAACTTTAACCCGATAACCCACAACCCGACATCGATATAATAATACATAGGGTCACGGAATATGCCAATTAGACAAATGTCTCTAACACACGGTAACAACCTTCTTTTTCCTTCTAGAATTTATCTAGGCATATCATTTGAATTGTCGGAGTGCATTCATAAACAGGGGATGGGGGGTTCAGAGGATGGGAGTAACTGACATCCATTATGTGCAGATGTTTGAACTATAGCTATGTCATTAGGCATTTTATTACACAGTATCTTATTTCTCCACAGTAACAGCTGTTGTGGGTGATAACTTGTAAAATCAGCGGTGTTATGTAGCGGGGAAAACCTGTCAAATCATTGTCACACATGCTATGTTGATCATTTCCATACTACTAATCAAAGCCCCTCAACCAGTTGGTATAATTGTTATTTTGGGCCACAGTTAATGCTTAATTGGTGATGTGCAAGCAGTTTAGGAAGTGGAAGGCAGGAAACTTGAGGGTGATGACCAGTTGGAATTTTCTTGTCTCTCTAGAATAAAGAGCAATATGTCTTTTAGCTATTTTGCATGGGATGAGTCTGACTTGCCGTCAAGTTGTTTGAAAATTTCATATTCTTAGGAACTTTTTCCTCTCTCTTTCAAGTTCTTGTCTTTTAGCATGTTGTCCATAACATCACCTTATCACTCGTGTAATTTAGTCTCTCAGTTATGAAAAGTCAAGTAAGATTCACTTGTGAATGATTTGACCATTGAATGTGAAAGGTAATCACTCATCACACAGGAACTTTGATCCTTTCCCCCAACTTCAATTTTCCTCAAATTTTTGTTTGTTATGGTTGGTCTTATAAAATCTTATTTGATTGTTTGATGTTGATTATGCTAATGAATATCATTTGTGGTTTGTTTTGTATTATGGCTTAGTTTTTGGATAGGAATACATAATCATCCTAACCCTTCGTGCAGAAATCTAATTGTGATGAAGCCTTCGAACTGCTGAAGTTATCTCTTGAGTCTTGTAAACAAGTGCCCTTGCAAATGGTTCTATTTTATGACGAACTAAGCTCTGTATTGAATTTTAAAACTCTTTACCCAGATATTATGGAATGGTGAGAAAATTTCGTAACTTATCCTGCTATAAATAAGATGAATGTATGATTTATCTGATTCTTCCGATAGATTTTTTGATGAAAGTAACATAACTTCTCTTTTGTAGGATCGGTAAGCATCTTGGAGACTTTGAATCTTTGTTCTTGTCTGATCTTGTTGGTGGGAAACTGCCTGTTAAGGACTCTTATTGTGGAGTAGAAGGTAGTCTAAGATGTCCCCAAGCTACCTCTGTAGAACCATCTTTTCTTTCAAAACAACTTAACATCATGATCTATGGTGGCCTACTGTTCCCCCTTTTTTTTGGCAGGGGAGCTATGGATGAACTTGGATGGTGATATATCTCCAATTTGTCTGAACATTTTGCCACTGGTTTCATCTTCTTTGCAGTAATGCTTTAGCTTGCTTTCTCTGTTTTATGGCCATCTTTGGTTTAGTGAATTGCAATTATGTCCCATATTTTTAGATTATTGAGCTTGATATCATAGAACTGTCTTTGAAAACCTAGTGTCTGGATGTGAGAGTTGGTATCATGGTTGTTCAGGACATGAATTTAGTTTATATGAAGTTTGAACTTCAGATTCTGTTAGTGACAAATAAAAACTATAGAGAAAAGCAACATGGCAAAACTAGAAAAAAAAAAAATCTTTGCTATATGTAGATTACTTGTATATCCATTCTTTGCTATATCTGTAAAATTTAGTGATTATATAATCACTTTCATCGGTTAAGTGGTATATCCTTAGATTGGAAGTGCAAAACAAATGTACATTTCTTTAGTTCTACAAGGATTATGGGTGACTTGAGGATTTTTGGCAAAGAACTAGCCATTTAGAAGGTGAAAATTTCTGCTCCACTGGAATGCAGACAGCTCATTCAGGATTAGGCCATCTGAATCTGGAGCTAACACGAAAGATGGTTCAAAGGATCTTGGAGCTGTATCAAGCCTGGACCCATCCAACTTGAGTTCAGGGTTACTTCTCTATCTTCTAATCGTACTGTTCTGGATACTGGGATGGCTCAATCACAAGCAGGAGTGCCTAAATTTACTTAGGGGGAAATCTTGAATTTGTTTGGATGACCTGGGCATTTTAAAGCAAAAAAGCTGTCTCAATTCTCTTGGATTGTAGTACTAAGGAAGGATTGGATGTCCTCCAAACTTTATATGATTTTTTTTTGGCTTGGGTGAAATTGTGGAAGATGGTTCATTTGGATGATCTTCATACTGGGGCTTATGACATTGTAATGTTGTTGACGGTCTCCTCCCTTTTGGTGTTGGGCCTTAAGGAACATAATCAGCTGTGGAACAGCAGGGCCAGAAAAAACAAACGGCAGTTTATTTTCTCCTTGCTGGACTTGGTAATTGGATCCACACTTGCATTAGCAGATTTTGAAACCCCCAACCTGAACTTTCTTTTGATCTCAAACATATGCTTTTCTCCCGGTATTGCTATTGTCACTTTACAAAATAGAAGCATCATTAGGAACATTCTTTCATCTTTCTCCATTGTAGAAGGTTAGGATACCTATCTGTGTCAAAGGATATAAAGTTATGATTGGATCATTGGCACACGTAGTAGGTCGAAAAAGATAAGTATCTGATTTAGAAACACTGTCAATTTTACTAGTCCATTGTTTATTGAGTTTGTGTTTCAACGTTGAGTCAATGAGTCTACCAATGTGGTCCACCTTAGTGAAATACATTTTCCAAATCTTTACACAATTTAAGTGAAAAGTCAAGATGAGAGCAGCATTTGATTCTTTTGGTTACCTAATTGAGTCATTGCAAACACAGTCAAACAGTCATTGCCAGTGTTTTCTGATTTTGAAAGGAGCAACTCCTCAAGTGTGGTGGTGAAGATTTCAGTTGGGAGGCATTGAAAGTAAGACCAGCCTGGTGACCTTGGTGGTGTTTGGAACAATGGTTTCTGGATGGAGTGGTCCTGCCAGTTGAGTGTATTACTTTTTCCTTTTCTTTCTTCTAGGTCTTCCTGCTAGCATCTATAATAATTCCGAAAGCATTATGAGGTGTAATATTTCTGATGTGCAACTGTGATGGATTTGGAGCAGTCTGGGAGTAACTTGGGGAGACTTTCAGATTCCTTTGGAAATGGTTGCCTGGGAGGTTGTTTGTACTAATGTGGTTCTGGACAAAAAAGTTTTGCCATGTGGTTGCTTGAGTTGAAGGTGATTGGGGCGTAATGGCCAGCACTGAAAGTTGACTGCATTAGCCTTTTTGGCCAATTCTAGGAATGTTGATTATAGAGAGACTTAATATCATGGCTGATGCCTTCTTGAACTTTCATATGCTATATGAATCATTGCAAAGAAGTTGCTGCCCATTGGCGATGCTGATAATCAGTCTCTGAAATCATTATTCACTTTATCTTTGTTTATTGTTTGGTTTGTGTTTTTTTGTTTCGCTTTGTATCCAGCAGTCCTTTTTTTCTTCTGATCTGTTTGAGTTAAAGTTTTTAGGATGGCTGCCCTCAATAAGCATATTTTAAGTAGGGTCACACTTCATCATTTGCACTTTATCTCTTGGAGCATCCACACCACCCACCAGTTTGATATTTTGTTGACTTTGCAACAGTGTCAACTGTGCCAAAGTTTTTTGCAATATTGTCTTCTGCAGGTCTGCTTCTGTGTTGCAATTTTTGCCTGCCAATTTGCTTCTAATATCCATTGTAAGTTCTTTGTTCACTAGCACAAGCAGAACACTTTCAGTGATTATTCCTTGGTTCTGTCAGGACTTGTGTGTGTGTATGTCGGTCTCTCTCTCTCTCTCTCTCTCTTTTCCCCCTTTGGTCAATTGAACAGATGGAGAGGTCATCAAATCAAGGATCTCTTGGAGGAATAGATGCACTGCTTGGCTGCCCTCTATACCTTCCTTCTTCCAAGGTGGAATTAAATTTGACAATTTGATCAGCTTCATCACTGAATTTTTCATCAACTATTTTCTCTTCCATGTATATCTACTTTGTGTTTGCCTTTGATGCTAATGAGTGTCCAAATATATGTCAATATAAATATAGAAAAAATATACTACTTGATTAAAATGCTGATTGTGTTCATGAATAAATAATTAAAGGCCTATTGCTGTAGACTATCAATAAAAATGTTCGTTTTCTTTAATCTCTTAAGGTCACAAAGAGCTGCAAATTGGCTGAAGAATTAACACAGATAATGGCAATCAACATTGAATTACACGCCTGAGTGCTTGTTTAGGCCATTTTATAGAACCACATCTGATGAAAGCTATAAATTGGAGCTGCCATAAACACTTACTATGTGTTTTTGGGCTTCTCTAAAAGTTGTTTTGAGCTTTTAAGATGAGCTTCTACATAGAAATTACCACCAAGAAAAATCTTAAGAAAAGCTTATGGGAAGACTATTTTTGAAAATGGGCTAAACCAATGTTCAGTTGTCTGATGATCATGTGAGTAATAACCAATTTAAAATTATTACAGAATTAGAAAAGTTTTTAATTGTGAAAATATTTTAAATATATTGCATCTAGGTCATAATGTTTGAGATATTGACATTGTTGGCTTGTAGGGATTATTATTATTATTGTTATTATTTTGTTGGTTATTGTATTGAATTAGTCAATAGAATTTGTTTAGTATCTCAAACAATTAAGTTTTCTTATCCGGAAAACTTGTTTTTTACTTCTTATATTCATAATTGTTTTGCACATGGATTCATCCCGTATATATGTTGAGCCTTTGACACCAAGCTTATAAATCATGCCAAGAACAAATCTCTACACTGATAAAAACCGAGCCCTTTGGTTGAACCTATAAGGAGACAAAATGGCAATCCACACAATCATACTGATAACTACAATAACAAGTGTAAAACAAGTTGTATTAAATTTCTTGTGGGAATTCTTTAAATTGAATGATAAAATCATAGGGTTTATGTTTGTATAACAAATCGACTATGATTACGAATATGGTTATACAAATCCCCGGGCACCTCCATTAGTTTTACCACAATATTGGTAAACCAAAAAAAAATATAACAATAGATAAAAAATAGAAGAGAACAACCGGTAAAATGTCCAAGAATAACAAATAGAACAAAATATCCAAGAATGGTATAAATTGAAACAAGATTTGGAACTCAAATGGTTGGCAAAGCTCTTTTCTTTCTCACTCTAGTCACCTCCCAAAAGATATCTCAAATGCTTACAATAATGCCCTAAAAATCGCACAGGATTTTGATACCTAGAGGTGGTGTTTGAATGCCATTTTTTGGAGTTTGAATACTAGAGACAAATTTTGCTTATGTGCATCTTTTGCTATTGACGCACAAGTGCCCCATCGGGTGCACCTACTACTCCTATTTAAGCATGGGCATCCCATCATGGTTCAATTTTCTCGTTGAAGAATCTCCTTTGCAAGAGTGTGAATCATCCAAACCTTTTGTGAAGCTCAATGAGGCTAATGAATCAAAGAATGTGGATATATACAATGGATATGGAACTCAAAGGAGGGTGACTCATCCTAACAATACACCTGCATATGTATATGTATATATTTCCTTTTGGGGAGTGGTTGGAAGGAGTGGAGGCTTATGAGGATTTTGGAGTTCATCAAATATTGTAGACTGCCCTTTATAAAAAAATTTTGATGGAAAAAACCATTTCTGGCCTGCCAAGGACCTGTAACTTGTTATGTTCAAGATTAGGAGAATATTATTTTCATCTCATATGCTCTTCTACAGGTGAGATAACATGTCGCTGCAGTATTACTAGCATTAATTTGCACTTGCATCAGGTTGTGTATGATATCAGTACAATTTGGCTAAGCAAACAATTCTGCCAATGTTATGCTCCTCAAAAGATGTTTTAGAAATGTGAGAGGATCAATATGTATAGTTTACACAAGTATTGAGACAAAGATGAATAAAGCTTTTTTGTCAATCCCTTTTGTGGTTCCTTCCTCGAACCCTTTTGCAATCAGTTATTGCTCTCTCATGGAGGTTTTCAAATGCTCTCTGGCCAACAAAAAGTACATAACTCCTGTATGTCTGTTTCTCTCTATTGCATGTATGCACACATGCATGTATACACATGCCTCACTCTCTTTCTCTTGCCTACAATAACTAGTAAATTTGTTTGCCTATGTTGAACCTGAGCACCCTATGAATTACCATTTCTAGAACCTGAGAATCCTATCAATCACGTTGCTAGTTTGTCCATTAGAGCTTTTTCGAAGTCTCTTCCCCTGCTGTGGTAGTGTGCTACATGACTGAATTCTTCATGCATTCCCAATGTGTTTTTGATTATGTGCCTGCTGAGGTATGTACACATGTTATAAATAATGAAAATAACATTAATTTCTTACATGAATTATACCAATGGTTAAGGCCTTAATTCAGGATAATAGGTTAGCGAGTGAAGCAAAGACATCTGATTTCTTTAGCTGGTATTTTCTCATGAGAAACTAGAATGTAGAATGACAGTTAAGAAATGATATTGCAGAATGCCATTTCAAAGACATCTCGAATAAATTCCCATGATTTATCTATGACCACATATCTATTTTTTTTCATTTCTTTGAGTTGAGGACTTTGTTCCAATATTCTTGTATCCATCCCTCATAATAAAACTGTATTCCCTTGAGATGACAATGATGTCTAAGGATGAGATACTCGATTTAGTGTTAATATTGTTAGAGTACACATTAGAAAGTCGAAAGTGTAGGCGGTAGAAATAACAAAATGCAACTCTAGTTCTTGGGCTTGCAGATGTGAGACCCATCATTTCCCTCTTCTGAAGATTTAATGAATCTAGGCGATTAGGGGAGGGATTGGACCACTGTTATGACCTTTTGTTTAGCACGGTACTCATGACAAACTTTTCTTGACAAACAGCAATTTTTCTATTGCATTATTGATGATAGGGGGCATAGACAAAAGAAATATGGAAACTTTGGTTTGTCAAATTATAATCAAGGAGTAATGGGAAAAGGAAAATTGAACTTGAATGATAAGATCTATATTGTCATCAGACAATTGGCCTCTGTTACATCAGTTTTTTAGAATCCCTAATTTAAGTGCAAAATTATATAATAAAGATTTTTGTTTCGATTATCGTTAAGTAGGTTGATTTATGTTTGTTGATTTAGTTATAGATGAAAATATTTGTGCTTTGAACAATATTACATATTAAAATGCATAAAAACACACAAGCTAATCTCAAAAAGTGAGAACAAATTTTAGTTCTGCAAACTAAGTTTTCTATTCCTTTTCAACATCATTTTTTCTGATTATTTTGCAATAATTTTAAAATCGTTCATATCATTATTTTCTAATTTGTGCAATGAAATTAATAACTTTTTATCTTAATATTTTTTCCTTTGTTAAAGAGACATGCCAAACCTGATATGCATAATAACATGTTGATGTGCGTTTGTTTTGACCATGCAGTACTTCTCTGGATCTGCTTGGCAGTCATTGACAGGGAAGCAGAAAGAGATTATATGTCTTTCTATCTATTATGCATGTAATTGGTTACGAGAACTAGTAAGTGTTGAGGTTGAAGTTAGCAACCTATTTAGTGAGGATTGATTTATTAGATTTTTCTGATGAGAATCATACTGTGTTTGGGATTTTATATCTTGTGACAGTTGAATATCTTCTGTACACAAGTTGTTGGAAATTTTCAAGGTACCAATCAGACTCTGAAGGAGGAAATAGTTACCAAGCTATTAAAGCGGCTGAGGAACCTAGTGTATGTTTTCTTCTACACAAACTCTTTGTAAAATTCTTTGACTTTAATTATTCCTTTGTCCTATTGGGATCTTTACATGGGTGGTGTTACCTCATGTCACCCATATGATCTCTCCATGGGTGGAGTTTGAAGCTGAAGGAGTCGGGGAGGGAGGAGCAGGAGATGAGAGGATGGTGGCAGTAAGGGAAGAGGGAGGATTAAGGTTTGGGTGTTTTCTTTGACTATTTTTACTCTTACCTTTTTTAAGTTTCTAGATTGAACCTTATAAAATATGAGTTGGGCTACATAAAAAGATCCTATTTTTTCAACTTCATGCGGAGAAGCATTAATGTTTCCATCTGGTCCACGTCTTTGTAGGAAACAAGCAATGCACTCATGAAACAAAATCTTGAGCCCAAACATGTATCTGGGTTGCCTGATTGCCCAACCAAACCCCCACTGAATGTTTATGTTTTTTTTTTTGCTTGGAGATCAACATTGCTCTAGTTATATTTGTGTAGTGGCAAAGAACACCAGAACAAATAGTTTTAAGGTGAAAAATGTAGTAAATATAAGTTTCTTTTAAGGTTCTAATTTCACATGCATGGCTGCAAACTCTTTTAAGTAGAAAACATAGATTCATTATAATACAATGCAATATGTAAATTCTAATAAACTCACATCACAAAGAGGTATAGTTATGTCTACACTTAATGTGATTTCCATATTTGTACTCAAACCATTTGTACTAACAGTAAAATAAATTTCCATCTCCTATTTGATATTTACCCAATTGCAAGTCATGGAGTAAGTTGAATTCTCAGGGCGCAACACTCTTGAGTAGGCTTTCAAATGCTTTTTTCCCCTAAAATAAGCTTTCTGGTTTGGACGGACTGAATAAAGAGAACCTCCAACGTTTAGCTATTTTATTATTTTATGAGGAATTCACTAATGACTAAAGGAAGATATTGAATGTTTCTTTATATAGAATTTTAATTTTCACTTTGATGCCTAATTGGGTAATATATTTGTCTTCATTGTGGGCAGAATTAGCTAAACTTCTTATGGGACTCTGTAATTAAATATTCAATGTTGGTGTAGGATTTTGTTCTTGTGATTTGCTTATCCCTTTCACTTTTTAGTCTTTCATATATGATCTATCATTCTCATTCTTTATCTGCCTTGCCAAACTCATAACCTTTTCCGGGAGGGAAGAGTTTGTTCCAATGAAAGGTTTATGATAAAGAACCTAATTGAGATTTTCAAGCATTAGGCTTATGCACCAGCCTTTTGGACACTCTCCTGTCCATTTTCGGGAAGATGAGATAATTTTCAAAGCCCTTTGAGGAATACCGTATTTGATCTCATGATTTAAACAACAATTTTCTCCAATGCCTTAATCTTGAGTGGCATATTTCTGTTTTTGGGTGATAACAAAGTTGGTCATTCATCAAAGGGTTATATGAGGTGTTTATTATGAACAATTATTGTAATAGCTAATCTTAACAACACAAAAGACATACACGATAATATCACAACTAAAGTGTCAAGAATTAAGTAATAGATAGATTAGCAATGTATCGTTGACAAAGATTTTGGAGTGGCCTGTTTCCATTTTTGGGTGATAATGAAGTTTATGATTGGTCATTTATTAAAGGATTATATGAAGTGTTTATTCTTAACAATTGTTTTAGTAACTAATTTTAATAATACAAAAGACATATACAATAATGTCGTTGTCAAAGTGCCAAGAATTAAGTAATGGATAGATTAATATTGAATTAGAATAAAAATGCTGATAGGCCATCATAAAGCTCATAACTAACCAATAACTAGTTGCACTATGCCACCATGACTCCGGCATAGCTTATTTCACTCACTCATAGGAGAGCTTCCCTGGCACTTCAACTCATGATGGGGTGATGTATGGAAGATGTGATCTAGTTGCCCTTAGATTTCCTTTACTGGGGCATCTGTATTAGGATTAAGCATCTTATAGTGAAGTTCAACAACGGATAGTCATATACACATGTCGGAGCAAGGCACAATGAGAAATCATCATCATGTACATTATCTTGAGTTCATATCATAAGAAAAATGCATGCAATATCCATCAAAATGTGTACCAGAGTTGGGTGGTAAGTGAGGTTAACAATTGATCGGACATGCTCATTATTAGTTGGTGGTAAGGTATTCATAACTTTTTTTTCTTACAAAAGATATATAGGTTTATGTTGTGCAATTGTATCTGCCTCTATTTAGGATGTAAAAATTCACCTCAGTCTATCAAAAACCACTTAGTCAATCATATTGTTAATTGTCTTGCTCTTCATGTTCTACTAGAGAACTAATGGCATATACATACATAAATAAACATTTAAATACAAGCAAAATTATGAATTAAATTTATAAACTGTAGTTTTAAAGTTTCCTAATGGTTAATATTATTGTTGTTGTTGTTATTATTATTATTTGTTTTTAATGCATTGTCTCAAAAGTAAATGTGTTTGGATGCCAGCATTCTAGAAAATGGAATGGGAATCTCTGAGAAAAAGTTAAAAAATATTTAAGGAAAAGGAGAAGGAGCAAAAGATGAATGAAAAGATCAGAAATTGATAAGAGAAGGTATGGAGAATGTGGGAGGATTGGCAAAAAGTTGATGGATAAATGAATGGCTAAATAAAATGATGGGGGAAAGGGGAAATGATGGAAGAGAGAGAGAGAGAGATCTTGGGGAAAGGAAATTAAATTTTTTGGAGGTATGGTGGTGGTGGTCAAGATAGCTTCACGTGGGCTTGCCTCCTGTTTACCTTCCTTTTCTTCTCTTTTTTCATTCTAGTCATCAGAATAACTTTCTTTCCCTTTCCCCGTTATCTGTAGGAACTATTACTGAATTTCAAATTAAGATACAATAGTAATTTGTTTATTATTGTTTTCTATTTATCAATTTTTATTTGCATTCTTGTTATTTTGTTCACAATCTAACTATAGTAATAAGGCCATTGGAATTGACAAATATTATGTTCTTTATAATTCATGGTCAATATATTTGATGATGCATGAAGCAACATTATCGGTGTAACACCTCCTGTTTGTAGTTCATGATGAAGTAACTCTCATGCATCCTAATTGAAGTGATGGTGGAATTGCATTTGTCTCCATGCACTATTGGCTTCAAAGTAGCATACTCCTTATTTCTTTTTCTCTATGTCCAGCATACCATCACCCTCACCCCAACCAATAAATGCCATTATATAATGACAAGTAGAAGTCCATAATGCAGATATCTCGAAAGCTTATTAAATTTTACCCTTAAGCATTATCCATTCAGTCTGCCTGAGATGCACTTTCATGGGGAGCAAACTGACTATTCATTCTCAAGCCAGCCTAATCATAGAGGGCAAGTCAAACATAAAAATGTGCATAAGAAGGCAAATGAAAGCAACTTCTCTAATAGAGAAGGGAAGCATGGAAAGAACAATTCTCTTAGTCATCCCATGAAGGAGAGGACTTTGCAGTCAGAAGAGCATCAATCATGCGTATCTGAAGACCAAGCACTTATGGAAGTAGTTGGAGTTGCTATATTTTTAGAATCAGAAAGAGCAAAATTCAGATCTCTTTCAACTGATTGTTATTCCTTACTGACCTTTATGAAGGTATGACTTAATTGATGGATAATAAATTTTATTATTGTGCTTGTGATTAATTGGATCGATGGGTTAGATGTTATTATGTTATTACTGTTCAAGTTCCTAATTTGGCATATGAAATGAAAAGATAATTTCAAATGGCATTTTGTGCTTATTCTATTTGTCAATTCTATATTAAGCTTATGGTGTGTAATTTATTAAAGTTTATCAGTGGAAATTGATTGCCATCAAGTAGGTCTTATCTATATGTTCACATCAGTCCTCTCATTGGCCGATATTGGTGTTATGAAAACGGGAAATTTTTTCTTTTCTGCTGCACAAAAACAGAGGGTACAGCCCTGCCTTTTTCCTTGATATCATATTGCTGACTACCCAGACATCTCAGGAGGATGACGGAAGTAGTTATTTGAAAATCTTTCTCAATAACTATGGGAGATGATGGCTCTTGTATGTGACACATGCTAGGAACCTTGTAAGCCATGTAAATCTGTATAGTTGCAGATTCTTGCATATGTTTAAATAAGTTCTATCAGGGGTTGGTTTAAAACTTTTTATACAAATGGGAATTTTGTTTCCCTTTTTGGTGGGAGAAGGTAGGAAGTGGCCCAGCTTTTTCCTTAAAACCACACCAGTTGAGCGCCCAACCTTTATAAGGAGATCAATTGCTGGAATAGCGATTAAATTGGCAACCGTAATTTACAAAAATTGTTGGTGCTCAATACAATAATTGCATTTTAGGAACCATGTAAGGTGTTGCAAGCTTTAAAATTGGAGATTTTTGCATTCAAGAGGACAATAATCATCGTTGTCTTTATAAAATCATGAATATGTAATAATTATCAAAGAAAAAAACCGTTTCTAATAATTTCTGCTTACTCGATTAGTGATTATATATTCAACTAAGAGATATTATGGTTTTGTAACACAGAATCAAGATTCATGTTGTTCAGACCCTGCGGCTGAGGTAACATTGTGTTTGTTTTAGTTTTCTTAAAGCATGTATGTGGACCAACTGAGATTTTAAAGTAGATGCATTCAACTTTAAATAACCATTAACCTATTCTGTGCTAGTTAATTTTGCATTCCTACCTTCTACATGACCTTCACTATAAGCTACGTCGCTTCAGTCCTCCAAGTAAACAGTTTTCAGACAGATGCTTGAGTGCTCCACCTGGTTCCAGCTGGACGAATGTGGATGAACTGTTGAGCAATATCAAACCGTTGCTTCCAAGCCTTAGGAAGGGTTTTGATGCTGCTGTTTCTATCCTCAAAAAAGGTGAGTTTTGCTTAGCTTCATCCAATAAACTCTTGTACAGTCTGACTTATATGAATACACACATCTGCAGGAACTGAAACTTGTCAAGACCACTGGAGAGTGCAATCTTTGATGGCAGAGAATCCAGAGTTAATTGAATCCACAATTTCTAATTCATCAATTTTATGTTCGATTGTCAAAGAGACATTGTCTTTCTTCAGCAGGGTCGCTCTCTCTCCCTCTGTGTGATATGACATGTACAACTGGTTGAGAGTGGATGTATCCTTTCTATATGAAAGCTTCTTTTTTATGTTATGACATTCCTTATTGCAGGTATTGAACCTTCCTGACACTATGAAGAACAAATCTTTTGTCCTTGATCTCCTCGAAGATTTCCAGCCAGTCAATAGACCAGATAGTATTCTATCTGATGTGCAGCTGATCCTTTTGTCTGGGACTCTAGATTATCTGTACTGTGGTGCTTATTCCTTCTTGGAAGATTTGCTGGAGATAGGTATAATGGCTGTGACATTTTCTTCTTATATATCTAAGTGCCTTACGAAGATTATTATCAGTTAAATTCACTCCTACATTTTTATTGCATCCCTCCTGCAGTTTGTTCTTTCTCAATCAAGCTGGCTTCTGAGGTTCTTCTTACATTAAAATCAGTGCTATTATCCTACCAAAAATTTCCAAGGGATTCACCTGAAAGAAATGGCAAAAACAGTCATGGAAATTCTATACAGGGTCTCCTACCTACCTTGCAAAAGAGACTTGGTACTTCAGCTTTGAAATTGTTAAGGCACAGCTGGGATAATGTCAATCTAGAAAATGGTTGGAAAGGCCAGGTGAAACCGTTTTCATTGCCATCAAACTTATATGTTCCAGTTTTAGTTTTAGCTTCTGATGGACCTATTATATTTATTCTCTGCTCAGTCTAGCATTTCCTGATCCTTGCAGAGTGAAACACTGGAGAAGATATTGCATATTTACCTGGAAAACAGTGGTCCTACTTCGGATGTTGTGAATGAATTGGCCTGCTCTTTATTGCCTCAGGTTCATTTATCTTTCTGAAAGTTTTCCTTACCACTACAGTAACATGAATTCCTGTCCCAGAGATACTGCCAGATAATATAATATAACTATAGCCGGAGCAAGGGTTTATTAGTTTTCCACGTAACCCATATAATATAATATAACCAGTGGAGGTCCTGATCTGTGGGGGATCCTTGCAATCAGCTCCTTGAATCCATAGCAGTTACCGTATTAGATTGCTTTCATTGTTTGGGTCCTCTGATTTATATTTATTCTTCTCCTATTTTTGTTAGTCACAGCACTTGATTCATATCTATGTTGTTTAACAGTGGGGATCTGGTTCTGTTTATTTGCTGTTTCAAGTATTTGATTAAGATAATGAAAAAGGTTTATAGGTGGTGCAACAAATTTTAACCTCTTTATTTGCAGGAAACTTCTCCAAGTCACATCCCTTGTTTTCTGCTCTTCTTTCATCTATCCCTCTCATAATTCTTATACCTATACCTCCCTCCCCTCCCTTTGTCTTTCCCTGTCTTATCAAATGTTTCACTATCCTCTAATGCTTGTAGTTCTTAAGGTTCCCAAGTCTCATCTTCTGCATTTCTATCCTTTTACTGTACTCTTCAAACAGCTGAATAATCAATTTGATCTTTTCATCCTTGTATTTATTGCTTTCGTAGATTTGAACGGGATAAATTTTTTTTTTTATCTCTTCCATTATTCATCAAATTTAACTACAATAGTATGTCCCTTGAATTCCTTACTTTTGTTAAAAACTTTAAAATATAAGCACAGAAATGTATTATATGATATATGTAAAGATCTGTGATAAATTATCAACATGTCAAATCTATTTAAGCATTGAGCAGTAGATCTTCTCCAAAGTGATTTCATTCTCTAGAAAATCGAGATTTTCTTGCTTTCTAGCACATTTTAGGGTCTCAATATTTTCCAATCTCTAAAAAAAAAATATATGTATTCTCTCGACGGTGGGCAATATATCTTTAGCAAGAGCCCAGATCATGCTTGTCTAGGCTAACGATTGCCCACTCTTAATGGGCTTGATTGCTGATTCAATAATCCAATTATAATATCTTAATCTCTGGTTGTGGTCACATTAGGTTAACCATTTTTAAAAATTCAAAAATTTAAGAGCTTAAAATTTTATATTTGAATCTTCTTCAGGTGTCCTCAAGCAAGATGATAGGAGAAGAGGATTACCATGGTTTTCCCTCTCTTTGCTCCGCAACTTTTTTAGTGTGGTACAAGACCCTGGTGAGGCATTTTATCTTTCTTATTTGTCTATACATATTGGTTCAATTTCTTCTCAGCCTCTTACAAATTGTCAAAATGCGTGCAGCACGAGGAGAACCTGAACATTCTAAACAAGCTAGTAAGTCTTGTATTTTTATCAAGTTATGATTTTGCTTTCTCTTACAATTAATTAGAAGGTTTATTATCAAGGAATTTAAGTCAAATTCGACTTATATTTCAATATGAAATGGCCTTGTCAGACAGGATTTTTGACTTGAGATGTTTGTATGTGTTGTTCCTAGATCATTGGTGGGATTGTAATTGCATAATTTGTAACAATCCTAGCACAGAAAATGATCATGGCTATGATGGTACCTGAATTTGGTGATCCATGACATTTAGTCAAGCCCAAGAGAGGGCCTATTGTCCATCTGTCCGAAGTCCAAACAGCTCTCGGGACAAGTAACCCTTCTACCCAGTGGTACACACCAAAAGTAAACTAAAAGGTAGGGGAAAAAAAGAAAAAAAAAAGAGTTAAACTCAATTCTATATGGGAAGTGGTGCCATAACATTTTATGGTCTTGTTATAGGTGATTGCTTGATGCTGGGACAAGCCCAATTGTAGCATTTAGTGTCATCCAATGAGGACTGGATTCAAAGGATATTCGATTCCAATATATACGGATATAATCGATGAAACCATTTAAAAGATGAGTTGACAATGTCAATACCACTTAATTTGTCCTGGAATCCTAGTGTAAAATCGGTGTTTAATATGGGTTTTGCCTAGTGTTGGAGCCATTTGCATTGGACCACCCAAATGGCCCTGTAAAATATTATAGATTCTACTTGTTTATACTTATGAATCAAGTACCAGCCATCTAGTAGATGTGTTTTCTTTTTGTGTTTTTTTTTTCCGGTGGTTTGGAGGGGTGGTGGCTCACAGATGGGTTGGTATATTGCTTTTGCAGATATCTTGCTATTTTGTGGAAAGGGAGGTCTTGCTTTTCAATTCCTGCGATCCTTATTGCCCACCTACCAATTAATAATCAAATTTTTAATTCTTGCTTTTTGGCATAATCAGGTTAAGGATATCCGCTTCCCTGAAAAGCCCAGTGCTGGTATTGAACCTGAAATTGTTGAGAAATTTCTTATTGAACTTCAGCAGTGTGTGAACATAGTAGTTTCATTGGTCAACATGTGCAGGACTTATGACAAGGTGGTTACTAATTTATACTTTCTTTAGTATGTTTTCTTCATTCTAGTGATTGTGCCGTTTGTTGTTGATGTCAAGCGGCAGACCACAATTGGATCTCATAATTATCATCCACATTGTGATATTATATAGGTAACTGTGCACGCCATGGCTGTCAAGTACGGTGGAAAATTTGTAGATTCCTTTCTGAGAGGTATTTCCTTGTGTGCTTATTCTCTGTTGCCTCAGATTTGGTAGATTATGATACTGATATTGAGGAATTATCCAGCCTTTGAGTTCCTACAGACACATTTTGGAAATCACAGTGAGCTAATAGTGCTGTTGGTACGATTTGATGTTTTTATCTACCTTTGACATGATTGGTAGTACTTCTAGCAAAGGTTGTGGTCTAATTCATCATTTTTTTCCTCCAAAATCTTAATTAGGTGAAGGAACTTCAGAAAGCAACAAGGACAATTCAGACCTTATGTTCTGAAGCAAAGGTTGTTTCCTGACCATTTCATTGCAGGCTTATAAATATTACCCTTTGGCATTACAGATTAGTTATTGCATTTTTTGTTTCTTCAAGGGCTTGAAACAGACAACAATTACCACTAAAATTCCTGCTACAAAGAGATCAATGGAGCGGTTATTATTTCATGTCAAGTCTCTTCTTCACACTACTTCAGGTGGATGCACGTTTTGGATGGGTATGTGATGCATTTGTAATCAGGGCTTCTCAAACACATCAAGTTTTTATATAGATTATACATTGAAATTTCACTAGTGGTATCTAGTGAAGCATTGACAAAAACTAAAGAACGACAGGGAGAAAGGATAAAAGGCGTTCTTCTAGGGAGAGCAAGTGATAAAAATACTTTATAGTAGTCATGCAAAACCAACAACTGGCATGACAACAGCAGCTCACCCATGAATTTCCCCACAAGTAAGCTAAGCCTAACCTTTGAATTTTTCAATAACCTACCCAAATCCATCAACCATACAAAAAGGTTCCCAAAACTCATAATAAAAGGTAGTAATCCTGAACTGTTCTTTTACTGGCAAAGTGGAACCAAAGTAAAATAAATAAACTTAAGCTTAAGTTTGACATAACAGATCTAAGAGCTAAATCCTCTCTTGTAAATCAGACAAAACTGAATATGGAAAGGCAACAACTAAAAATGAAAAGTAAACACATTGCCTCCTATTAGCCAACAGTTGCATCTCTAAGATTCAGCATCAGTATCTGCAAAATCCTTAAGAAGGGATCAGCTAAACAGCTCAGCAAGTGACCTAGCCCAATCTAGTGGGTCAAGCGAGTTTACAAATCACAAAAATTTGTCAATCAAGCAGTTCTATTGCCATTTGATAAAATCCTATCTTTCTGATAAAAGATGCTAGGCAAAGTAAATCTAGTTCAATAGAAATACACTTTATAATATAACTCTTAATGGCACAAAATCAGATATAAAGAATGTAAACAATATTTCTTAAGAACTATGGTTTAGCTATATCAAAGTCTGAGCAGTTGTGCAACTTAATCACCTTTACCGGCCAATCTCACTATGTGGGGGGGGGGGTGTCCAGTGGAACTAGCCAGTTCTCAAGGCTTGTGGCCTAAAATTGTAGAGATTAAATGATAGCCAACCGATAACAAGAACTATCCATAAACAGAACATATAGTCATTGTACAAATAAACATTTAAATAGAATTCTATATATAACTCCACAAACAACCATTATAATTGACATTAAATGCATTCTAGATGCTAATCTCATGCTTGATATA
Source organism: Nepenthes mirabilis (assembly GCA_025585075.1). Classification (NCBI taxonomy): domain Eukaryota; kingdom Viridiplantae; phylum Streptophyta; class Magnoliopsida; order Caryophyllales; family Nepenthaceae; genus Nepenthes; species Nepenthes mirabilis. The sequence continues at coordinate 33,256 of JAODPA010016202.1, forward strand.
ATTTTTGAAATAAAAAACGATGTATACTATGGAAGACAAAATTCAAAATAAGCAAAACTTTATTTATGACATTCTTTGCAAAATTTTTTTTCCGAATCATGTATCTAATATATATATATAT
>JAODPA010016213.1:0-13247 GCA_025585075.1 Nepenthes mirabilis
ATACGGTAAGTTCTATTAAAAAATTTGATACAATGTAAAGTTAGAACACTTTATAATGATAAACTCGAATGAAGGAGAATATAAGAATAAATGAGAAGAAAATAGATGGTAAAATTTTTTCTCAATAACAAGAATAATGTATCAAGGATTAGCATAAAATAAAATACGATTCAAAATCCAAACAAATCGGTAAATCTTTCTTTTTTTTCTCTTATTTTTCTTTCTTTTTATATTGGTTGTTGATATTTTACGAGAATATTGTTTGGCCTTGTGTATTTATTACATAAAAAAATAAAAGTAAAATAATCCTCTAAATTGAAAATAAAATAGTTAATTACCTAAAATTAGTCCCGGACTTTAAGAAAATTACGGGTTCCAGTCGACAGGTCCACAAGATTCGAGTTGGAAGGCGTCATATTCGCCTGTATATTCTCCCGCTAATACTTCTTTCGTTTTTATGCTTTTCCTTTTTGTTAAAAAATATATTTATAAGTAACAGATCCGTTATACATAATTAAAAAGAAAGAAACCTCCAAAATATTTATCACATTAAAAACAAAAAAAAACTGGTTGCTTTGATTGCCCGCACACAGACAAAGCCTTCCGAATCAGAAACTCTCTCGAAGTTCACAACTCCATTTTCACGTTTCCTCCTCACCAGTCATCACAACTCGGCTCCACTCTCTGATCTTTTCTATCATTTCATTTCGTTTCTCTCTTCCCTCTCCCTCACTGTATCTTTCTCCGTGCGCGTGTGATTCGGAGCTCCTTGTCAACCGAGAATGGCTTCCGCTGCTACGCTAAGTGCTGTTGACTCTGATAAGCTCTCCAACCTCCGATCTGCTGTCGCTGGTCTCAACCAAATCAGGTATCAGATTGATCTATTTGACTAGTTTTTGTTGCCTTTTGAATCGTGAGGATGGTTAATTTATAATTCAATATTGCTTTCGATCATTGAATCTGAGATTCTGTCCAATTTATTCTCAATTATAGTGAAAATGAGAAATCCGGATTCATCAACCTCGTTGCTCGCTATTTCAGGTACAGTAAGGAGGTCGTGTTCGTTGCCTGTTAGGTGTTTAGTTCAGTTATCGTTAATATCTTTATTTTTTTTGGTAATTCTCTGCGTGGGAAGATATTGATTCGAGTTGTTTGTATGGTGTTTGATGACTTCCATTAATCACAGCGGAGAAGCGGATTATATTGAATGGAATAAGATCAAGACGCCTACAGATGAAGTTGTGGTTCCCTATGATAGAATATCGCTTCCTCCTGACGGTAATCTTAAAGTGTTTGTCTTTTCCCTAAATAAGAGAAACAGTGTATTTGATTTGTTAATGGAATCTAGTACTTGTAGTGTGCCGATCGATGATCACGTTGGGCCATCTTTTATTCTGAATTCTGTTCTTCTGAATGACTACAGATGATGTCAAGATCAAAGAGCTTTTGGGCAAACTTGTTGTGCTGAAGCTTAATGGAGGTCTGGGAACAACAATGGGCTGTACTGGTCCCAAGTATGTTGCTAAATGAAGCTCATGGGCCTCTTTTAACTTTGCTTTTCTATTCATGACTTACGCTTATTACTTCCCTATCTTGTCATGTTAATTTCGATTTGCTTATATGATTCATTTCATTTCTTGTTATTAGATCTGCTAATCACTGCCATTGGATTTGACATTTTAACGGACATAATATCAAAGGAACACACAATTTCCAATATGTAATTCATGCAATCTGTTATTGGTACATTTATGTTTGGAAGCAAGCATTTAAAGGCCTAGAGAAGTTGAACTTGCTTTGCTCATGATCAAAAGTAAAAGATGCTTATATAGCTATCTATTTGTATTATATGGTCAATTTGAATATGTAGTGCTCAAATAAGTTGGCCCCTTCTGTGTTTTTTTCATGTACTTCGGGATTGGCATATTAACACAATGGGCTGTTTGTTTTGAACACTGTTTTTTGTTTTCTAGCTTTTTTTTCCCTTTTTCTTTATTTATTTCCACAGTTTTTCACGAAACATGTTCCTTTGTTTCAATTAGAGGACTTGCCTATTTCATGGGTCTATGTTTATTAATAACTGTTAGCAACATATTGCTCGTCTATGAGTAAGGTCATTAATCAAAGCTAGTTAATTGAAGTTTAGCTTGAAATTTTTGGTTGAAGCTTGTTCGAGCTCTACTAAAAATTTTTAACAAGTTGAGTCAAGCCTTTTTATGAGCACATTGAGATCATAATAGAGTTTTGAATGAGGAATTACTTGGTATATTCATTCATAATTAAGTTAATGTGTTGAGCTCAAAACTAATTCTAATCTCACTAAATCAAATCTAAGGAAATTAATATTTAATTTATTTACAATCTTTCCTATATTAATTAAATTAGAGCAATTTTTAATGACAAACGATCATGTAATTATGAACAACATAATTACTGCAGTTTTGTTGTTAACTAATGATCCACAATTGAATGATTTTTTAAGTTATAGAAATGATTAGACAGTAGATAAGAGTATTTTTTGGGGCTCCTTATATCAAGTGATATAATCGTTTTCTCTAACATGTAAAAATATCCTTTATAACAAACACAAATTGTTAGGTGATTCTAATGAAAAATATAAAAACTTCAAACCAAATCAACAATGAATTTTATTGAAGCCCTTGTTATATATTAAACTATTATATTAATCTTATAAAACAATGTTTCTACCACTTCAATTCTTAAATCATTTGTATATATGCTAGATTTAGAAACAACGAAAAATTCTTGATGAACAATGGAAAATTCTGAAAAATATCATTTTGATATTTTTTGAGTTTTTTAAAATTCGATTGAAAGTAATATAGATTTAACACATTTTCATATTTTCTGTTTTCTTGGAAAAAAAATTACAGAAAACAGTCTCCGTTTTCTGCAACTGAACAGGTCCAACAGCTTGTACTATTTTCTATGTTAGTATTGCATAAACTACGTGATAAATGATTCTACTAGCAATAGTTTATGAAACTACATCTATTGATTGTAATCATAAGCTATGTTACTCTTGTAAACTAAAAATGCATGAGAAAAGAGTTGGGAAAATTTAAAAGAACAAAGATCATCATTCTGTGTGTGATTTAGTAGGGATCTGATAGATGAAGTTCATCAGTAAAATTATGCTCCTCTCCCTCCACCCCACCCACTAGAGGGAAAATAAAAAATCTATTGCTCATGAAGCTTTGACTTCATTTTGTAAACATTGTCCCCCAACGTGGATGTAGTGTTTAAGTCTGTTCTTCCCCTTTTCCCGTTCTATTTCTTCTAGTTGGAGTCTTTTCAATTACCTTACATTTAAATATGCTATTTGTTTTTTCCCTGAGAGGAGCATTTGAAACTTTGTCATTGTTGAGTTGTGTATCTTCTGGGAACAGTTGATGACTAGCTTTTTTGTTGAACATCTCAAGACATAAGTCACTATGTCTTGGAAGTGCCAGTTCCATTGTTTATCTTAATGTCCAAGCCATCTAGTTATTCATTATTTGACTATCCAGTTTGCATCTATTTGCCATATCCTGGTTGGAAATAAGACATTGTACATAGAAAATGCAGGTTAATAGGTAAGGCTCCCTTCCACTAAATAGGCAATGGACAGGGGTTGTGAAATATGTTTCCAGGGTCAGATATGAAAGAAGAGGATAAGGATCAAGGCCATACTTTTTAGGCTTAGATTCTGCAATGGTCAATCAAAGAAATATGTAATTCTCAATTACATAGAGGAAAAGCAGAAACAAGGTTCTGGAGATTATTATTCTTGTACTGACAAGAAGAATGCATATCTCATTAGTAGTTAATTTCATAGCAAGTTCTTTCGAGAATCTTATTATTCCATCATTGATGTGTTGAATGGGCACAAAATACGTTATATGTTGAGCCAAACCCCTAGAAAAATGCAAATTCACAGGGCACAAAACGACCACAGACAAACAGTTTTTTCTTCCACTTTTCTATGGTTGGCAAGGTGCTCTTGCAAAGCACTATATAGAAATCAAGCCAGATCTTACACATGAAAAACTTGGCCATCCAATCTTGCAATTTCTTTTGGCAGACTCTAGCTCGTTGCTGTTGAAATTTGAAACCTTCTTTTGAGTCAGTTATATTAACCATCTATTTTGGTAGCTTAGGTGATGTGACCTTGATTCAGAAAAAATCTAGAACAGCTTAGTTAGTTAACTAAGAATATAGCTTAAGCATATAGCTGACATGATTAGGTAAACGCCCTGATTCAGATTAAATAAAGAACATAAGTATTTTGGAAGACCGATCACAGAACATAATTATACCTTGATTCATATAGAGAGCGTAAGATTGTGTTGTCTTTGCCTGTTTATCTATACATGTATGAATGCATTAATGAGATACGCTGGAGAAATAATGTAGTTGTGAATTACCACTGTAATATTTTGAAGGAGATCTTTCATCTGCTGGAACGTGCAGAAATTTGTAGTTTTTATTTAATCATCAACTTTTGCTGATTTACTGAAAATTAATGCATGAATCAGTGATGTTCTCATAGAATTAGTACATTATCCCCTGGCCTCTGCTACAGTGCTATTCAAGTATTAGATTGTGCTTCTATAATTGATGTTCAGGAAATCTTTGGTTTTTTAGTGCAAAATTGTTCTCTCCGCTGTGGTTTTGGTTGTGGACAAGGTTGTTTATTCTATTTTCTGTCTGGATTAATTTCCAGGTTTCTAACTTCGATTTCGTTTCTTATTTCTGTAGGTCTGTCATTGAAGTGCGCAATGGGCTGACATTTCTGGACCTAATTGTCCAACAGATTGAGGTAATGTGTGTTTTTACTTTTATTCTAGATATTTCTGTGCTAGGCACTTACATTTCTTATGATTAACAGAATCTTAATTCCAAGTATGGATGCAAAGTGCCCCTTGTGTTAATGAACTCATTCAACACTCATGATGATACACTTAAGGTAAACTAATTTACCACTCACCACCAAGTGTGGCCAATTTCACTTTCCAACTAATATTTGAGCTCATTGGATGCAGATTGTAGAAATGTATTCCAACTCAAATGTTGAGATTCACACATTTAATCAGGTTTGAATGTTTGAAACTTTAGCATGAATTATAGGTTTAAGCCTCCGACTTTTGATATTTGATCTTATATTACCGATTGAAAATGCTAATGCTATTCTTCACCCTTATCTCTCTTCTTTTCATTTCCCTCTTCTTGAACCCAGAGTCAGTACCCTCGCTTGGTAGTCGAAGATTTTTTGCCACTACCGTCCAAAGGTCGAACTGGAAAGGATGGATGGTATGACATATTATTCACTTTCTCAGCTTTATCTGCATCAATGTAGAACTATGTTCTGTGATCGGTGCACCATTTTCCCAAGATTTATTAAGAAATTCCTTAGAGCTTGTTCGTTGTGGAAAATTGAGGCTGTTTTTCCCGAATATTTTTCTTGTAAAATAATCTATTCAAATCTATTTGTTTTTAGCTTTCCAATTTTGTACAGAATCACAGTCGAGATTGTATATTCCTCTTCAAAGGGGGTTGTAGGTCAATGAATTTTTTGTATAGCAGTGCATCAAAGAATGTTTAGATTCATCTTCTCTGGTAGCCCTTCATATGGTTTTAAACTACAAATTAGTACTGCTGGTTTGGGAAAAAAGGAGGAACTGTTATGGCCTTCTCAACTTAACTCGGAAAGCGTAATATTCTACATTATTTTTGTTTTGTTCTCAATGACTGGTTTCTTGTTTGCTGGGAAAGAATATCACATTAGAGACTTGTCGTAAGTGTATTGACTTCCCCTGCATCTTTCATTAGCTTATATTTGACTCACTAATGTTTTGGCCATTTTAAGGTATCCTCCCGGCCATGGTGATGTGTTCCCAGCCTTGAACAATAGTGGAATTCTGGATACGTTCTTGTCCCAGGTTTGTGAATGATACTTATAATGATTGATTCACACACCTTTTTCTATATGTTTTATGAGTTGTTTGCTTATGCAAATGAAGCTTTACATAATTTGATCTTCCATTTGACTCTATACAGGGCAAAGAATATGTCTTTATTGCCAACTCAGATAATTTAGGAGCCATTGTTGATTTAAGTATCCTCTTTCGCACTGTATCTTTTGGTTTGAAATAGCTTCTTGCTTTGTATTTATGTATTTTGTTTTCTGGCCGTGTAAAAAGTTATTTTCTATCCATGAGTAGTCATCTGAACCGAACAGGTTGTATTCCTTAATTCATTATCATAGAGATCTTGTATCACTTGGTCCAAAATGAGAATGAATACTGCATGGAGGTACTCAAAATATTCTTTTGACATCACTCATGAAATTTTTTTCTCCAGTCCTGGATGTCCATATTTTTTCATTTTCATGCAGGTCACTCCGAAAACATTAGCTGATGTTAAAGGTGGCACTCTAATTTCCTATGAAGGGAAGGTTCAGGTAAACTGTGTAATATGCTGTTGCACTAAAATGTGTTTTCCCTTGAAAAATGCTTGATTTGCTGAATTCATTAACAAAGGTTGGGTCACCTTTCTTGATATAAGCTTGTCTGTTCTATAGTTTAAAAAATTGATGTCAGTAGATCCTGGATTTTCTAGCCCTCATTCTTGCTAATCTTGTATTTCAGGCTTGTCTTGGCTGTAGTAGTTTTTGGTGGAAAAAAAATCCTGTGGTGTGGTTTTTCGAAAACAAGTTTTATACAGCAGGATTTGTTTATGTGGAAATAGTAAAGTTAAAGCCATTCTAGGAACATCTTTTCATGGTTTCTAGATTTTTTGGCTGATTTATATATCCTACAATTTTCCTTGTCATAATGTGTCAAACAAAGAATAGGGAAAGGAGAAAGAACGGTAAATGACTATTGACCTCACCAACGTTCATTTAGCACCCATGTATTGCTCACATTGGCTATCTCATGCAAAAGATTGATCTTACAGCACTGTTTTGTGTATGGGAGGAAAATCTGCTCAATATGCCTATCTTGTACAGGTGAGAACCATGTATCGGTTATGTCCACAGATTCTAACAGAAGGTCTTTTGATGGAAAACTCAGGGCTTTGTCCGGTTGAGCTTCCTGAGTTTGGAATGGATTTAGTATTCATGTGTTCTTATCATTTATTGCCGTTGATCTTTTCAATACTAACTGATGACCCTTCTATTCACTTGATCGTTCAGCAACTGTATGGTTCTTGGTACCTTCTTTGCTTCTTTATTATTAGCATCTTAGTCATTTCAGTACTTCTCTTCTGATACTCCCATCACTGTCACTACCAATGTACCGGCTATGGTGGTGCCCTGGTCTGTGTATTTAGTTCCACCAGAACACAATAAGGTTTTGGAGTCACTTATTTAATCCCTCTCCTATTATTTATTGGAATATGCTTTTGTACTTGATGGAACAGAATAGGGCATCCCAAAAATGACTTGAGTCAGTCCATTGGTTAAGAACTTGTCTTGGATGTGCTCTTTCTTTTTTTTTTTATTTGGAGATAGCACAAGTTGGACATTCACCAAACAAAACCAGATACTCCCATATTGACAGCTCATTGTCTTCCTTTGCCTGCTTGCAACATTAAAAATAGCATAGAATGTTAGTTTGGATCAGGTTCTCCTTTTGAGAACATGCTGTGAGTAGTGTCTAGTGCAGCCCTAACATTGCCCTGTTTTAATTTGGAGGTCATGGATTATAATTGTGGAAATAATCTCTCTTTAATGCAAAGGAAAGGCTTTGTACATCTAGCTCTCCTTATATCCCATGATATGGGAGCCACGTGCATTAGGTTATCCTCTACAAAGAGCAATTGCTGGATTTTATTACAACATAATGATTCATTTGGCTGGAAGTTTGTCGACTACAAAATAGCAATATTATTGTTGTGTTGCTGCAATGCTTGCCAAAGGATGGAATTTTTAAGAATGCAAGAAAATTTAATATGTAAAATACTTACTGAAATGCGCCTTTACTTTTTTGTGTTGTTGGCATAATTGAATGCATATTGGTTGATTACCATGAGAAAACCTCTCTGTTTAGTGTATGGCAGCCGTTTATTTTTCTCCTTTCTTTTTTCAAGCGTGGGGGAGGAGTAATTTGGTGAGGACAGCTAATTCACTAGTTTGTGTTACTTTTCATGTATCTTTGTGATCTGTCTCCTGTCGAATGTTCTTTTTGTAGAAATTAATTTAGAGTTGGGAGTTTGCTTATCAAGTCTGAGTTATTACACGTTGTAATGGATCTTTGGCGTGGCATCTAGTGTAATGGTTGAATTAGTTGTGCTTGATGTTTCTATCATCAGATTCATCCTTTACTTCCCTGCACATTTTGTTCAGCATTTTTTTTTTTTGTTCCCTTCCTTTCTTGATGGCTCTCATTTCCCTTCGTTACTTTTTATTCATATCTATGATAGTTAAGGCCCCAAAAGGAGGAAGCTTCATGTATCTTATCTTCCTCATGATCCATAATGCTGGAAACTCGTCCACTATACCGTGCATGACCCTCTCCCCCCCCCCTCCCAAAAAAAAAAGAAAAAACTTACACAATCTCATATCAATTTCTTAAGATTTGGGTTCAAGATACATCAGCTTGTCTCTCATCATATAGAAACTGTTGTGTTAATATTACTTATGATGTTGAAGGAATTAGTTAAAGTCCTGCAAGTGCTCACATATGACAGAGTCCAGTACCTGTAATTGGAATAATCAATGGATTTTTAAATGTATTAGAGGAGCCAGTGATTGGAAAGAACACAATGAATTTCTGTGTTTTATAAACATTACATCCTCAGGTGCATAAGATCATTTAAAGTATGGGTAAGGTCATAAAGATACTTATTGCTAGGGTGATGGGTGATGTGGAATAATTAATACAATTCCCCCAAAAAGAAAACACTAAAATTAAGCTATATTTTTATTGGCCAATTAGAATAGATATTCCCATCCTTCTTGCTTTTCTTTATGGCTTACTAAATCTTGTTTAAATAGAACTAGATCAGGATACTTTTCTTGTTTGCTTTAGAAGATATTTCTTGGTAAATCTACTTGATTAATTGCTTGATTGATTTCCATGTGAATTGATTAAAAAAATTATGCTCTTGTTGTAGAAATGTAGCTTCGTTTCACGTTAAGATTCATGAATTTGGATTTGTTGCACCTGGAAACTGATCCCATCATTCCTTTTGTTTCATATGACAAACACCATTGCTGAAATTAATCTCTCAATTGCATGATGCAGCTCCTGGAAATCGCACAGGTCCCAGATGAACATGTGAGGCTCCTTAATATCTCTTTTCCTGATTCCTTTCTTCCCCTTAAATGCATGTGTTTTTGACTGTGCAGAATGTGATACTTTCATTATCTATATTAGAAGTTAAGTTTACTCATCAATTGTTGGACGTTGAAATGTTGAGGCTGATATGAGACTATATTGTTTAACCAGGTTAATGAATTCAAGTCGATTGAGAAGTTCAAAATCTTTAATACCAATAACCTGTACGTTGTGTTCTTTTGCTAGCCTTCTTGATTAAAAATTAATGGCGATAATTGGTCATAGGCTAATACACATTTTCAGGTGGGTGAACTTGAAGGCAATTAAAAGACTTGTAGAAGCTGATGCACTTAAGATGGAAATAATTCCAAACCCAAAGGTATGTAGACCGTTTTAAGTGATATGGTAATTCCAATAGAGAAGAATTCATTTGAATAATACTTTCAGGAAGTTGATGGGATCAAGGTTCTTCAACTTGAGACAGCAGCTGGTGCTGCAATTAAGGTACTCATCTTGTTTCTTCTTGTAACTGGTTTCATTTTTAATGTTGAACGGGGCCTACCTTAAACTGTAATTTTTTTGTTTTTATTTTATTTTTTGTATTCTGCAACCAGTTCTTTGATAATGCTATTGGTATCAATGTTCCACGGTCTCGATTCCTTCCAGTGAAGGCAACCTCAGATTTGCTGCTCGTCCAGGTTACCTTTCAATTCTGATTGCAATCCTGAGATTGTTTATGCTATGATCTCAAACTTTTGACACAATTCATTGCCTGTTATGATTTGTATTATTTGAAACATGTGTATTACTTTATTACTTTCTACAGTCTGATCTTTATACCTTGAGAGAAGGCTTCATCATAAGAAATAATGCTCGAGCTAAACCTGCAAATCCATCCATTGAATTGGGACCAGAATTTAAAAAGGTTGGCACTTTCTGTGGTGTTTGAGCTCTTTTTTATACGTAGTTGACATCATCTTAACTTTTCTACTGCCTGACTAATTGCTTTTGCCACCTTCAGGTTGGAGACTTCTTGAAGCGTTTCAAGTCCATTCCTAGTATCATTGAGCTCGATAGCTTGAAGGTGACTGGTGATATATGGTTTGGTGCTGGAGTTACTCTCAAGGTATTGAATTTAATGTCTTTGCTTCTGTTAATCTTCTTTAGGAGGTTATGCTTGTTGCCTCTTCTATTTGTTATTATTTTCGACTGGAAAAGAAACATTATTGTTTCTCTGTATCTGTTTCCTGATTTTAGTAGACTTATCATATCATTTCTGACTTATGGAAATCCTGTCCTTGTATATTCTGTCTTTTATCTATTAATTTTTTCCTTAGGAGGTATCTTATATAGATTTTATCTTTTATTGGATTGATGACGGTGTTAGTTGATGATTTAAATTTTGAATCCTGATCTTCAAATGAAGTTTCTGGATGGTCCATCGTATTGTGTTGTGCCTGATGCCTTACTGGAACCTGGCCGGGGGGGGGGGGGGTCTGCATTTAAATTATTTGCTTAGTTTTCTCCAATTTTTGAATACACAAGATGTTTGAATGCAGTAGATCTTTGTTAAAGCTTATTTTAGTGATGCAGTTCAGTTATTATTTTGAAACATCATTATTGTTTCACAATATGCTAGTGTCAAAGCAAGCACTGTAATTGGACAAGGGCAATTATGCTGCTGCATAAGTTTTTAGACATTACAATAACTGCATATTCATGTATTTTCCAAAGGGAAAAGTTACCATTGCTGCAAAACCTGGCTTGAAGTTGGAAATTCCAGATGGAGCAGAGATTCAGAATAAGGTATAAGGCTTAGGTCCACTTCATCAATCCTCTTTTTTTTTTTTTTTGTTTTTTTTTTTTTCCAGAAATATATTTCTACTTGGCTGACCTGGTAGTTGTTGACCAGGAAATCCATGGTCCTGAGGACATTTGAGTCGCGAAGGCCTGCCCACAATAACGGAGTGGTTACGGGATGCTCTTTTTGTGTGAGTGCCAATGTTAGTTCACGTATACTACAAGATGACAGGTTTTTGGTGTGTTTTAGCACATGAGGTTTGCAAGCGCTGCATATTATTTGTTACGGTTATAGTTTTCCTTTTGCTTATGTGTGGTCAATTGTCCTGATGAGTCCTTCTGACACTTCACTTTCTTTACAATTATCAATGTTATAAGACAACTTAGTGTTGAATGAAGTACGCCAATTTAATGGCAAAATGACATGGTTGTGAGAAGAGCAACATCATGAGAGTGATGCTGGAATCTATGTTTGTGGCAATAGGCATTTAGATTAAATGCCCATGAGAAATATACGTTGGGGTTATTGTTGTCGTGTCTCTGCCTTCTTCCTTTTTATTTAGCATGGTTTAAATGGTGGCTTAAGGCACCTTTAGAAGTGGACTATTTATTTTCCACTTATCATGCAGTTTGCATGGAGGCATCATCAAGTTGAGTGCTTCCTATGAATTTTGAGGAGAAGGGATTGTGACCTTTATTACTTTGGTAAATTAAAGTTTAAAAAAATATTAATTGACCTCATGGTAAAAAGGCGTCACGATCCTGCAGCTTTAGTTGACTGCTGCTCTTCTTGAACTTGGATCCTATTCTGGTCTATCTCCCTCCCTCAAGCAAGCCTTGTCTAATGCCAACTCTCCTTGGAGTAGCTGAACAACGTCAATGTTCTACGGAAGTACACTCTTGGCATGCACTTATCCCATGGCAACACTGCACCCTTTGCATGTGGAGGAACTCCATACCTAGTATAAATGGGTAGTCATTTAGGCCTGCCACTATAAGTCCAACATCTACATTCTGCCAATATTCATGGGTACACTACACGCAACTCTTCGGATCAGGATGCGGCTAGAGTTCACCATTTCTATCTTATCTATTTTAATAACAAATCCATGGTCATGAAGTTGTGTGATTCTTGTATCCAACATTGCCATCGTGGGTTTTTGCTTGATGTCAATGTCTACGTACATTAGCCCATGACCTTGTTGCTCCTTCGGCACTGACTAGATTATGCAGGCGTGTTATGTTATGTTGCCCCAACGGGATGTGGCTTATTCTTTTTAAGATCCTCATTAACTTTCTAGATGTCATTCAACTTTTCCTATTGAAGGCGCTCTTTCACAAAATATAATCTCTAGCATAAGAAGCATCCAACACTGCCCTTGGCTCTACCATCCTTCTCTGAGTCTTATCCTTTCCCGTGTCTCAATCTCAACTCTGCCCTACCTCAACAAGGTGATCTACGAAACACTTGGAGGGCTCTAGCCATAACACTGTGGATGTGCCTCTCGCTCCTTTGCCCTAACCATCCTCATGATGTTCCTTTGCTAGCTTGAAGTTTATTAATGATTCCGAAGAGGTTTGACATTTGTTGACAAGCTAAGGAAAGACAAATTTGATTTTATTTGCTGTAACCTTAAAAATGACTTTGTAAAACACATTACAAAGTCCTTAATCACTTCAATAATGATTGTTGCATAATTATAGTGGACCTTTAGACTAAGATTAATGATTGTCACATCAATTTTCTTGGGCAGCCTACCAGTACAAAAGAAGTCCTTGATCGCTTCAATAAGCAGAGTTCCAACAACATCCCAGGCAAGCTTGTAAACCGCTGCTGACAATTGATCTAGACTAGGAGCTTTTGAGTACCCAATGCTAAATAAGGACTACTTTATTTCCTCGTAGGAAATAGGGGCAGAGAACGCGGAGATGAGATGGTTTGAGGCCGACCCCAGATAAAAGGCAGAACTACGTCATTGTCAAAAGGGCCTAGTTTTGTTTATAATAAAAGGACCTGGTTCGAGAAGAAGTAAATAAGGCTTTCAAAGAAGAGGTTAAACTCAAGAATTGTTATGATGCTTTCAGTAAGAAGACTTCTATATTAAAAAACAATTAGAATTAAAAATTTGATAGATAATAATTAAAGATTATATCAAATAATTT
>JAODPA010016224.1:0-13247 GCA_025585075.1 Nepenthes mirabilis
TTAATAATTATTTTATAAGACTGAAAATAATTATCGGCTAAGATTAAAATATTATCAAAATATTTTACTAATACTCTCGCGAATCCAATAAGTCCGATCTCGATAAAAAAAATATTATAAATTTGTTGTGTTCCTAGATCCGGGTTACCATACAAATTAGGAGGCTACTTGATCTCTCGTGACTGATTGAAATGAAGCGGGTCTGACCTCTAACACTTTGAATTTTTATCCTGCGTAGCACAACGAATAAATAAGAGATCAAAGGATTGACGAGACTTACTCCCCGGTATATCTTTTGACGCTTAAATTAGAAATATTTTTCAACAGATAAAAATATACGATGATATGAGAGAAATGTGTATATGCATGTTATGGGGGATTGAATATTGGAGGGTGCTTGGTCAGGAAATGGCTTTGTGAGGGTACTCGATAGGGAGCTGTTTAGAGAGGGCTCTCAGCAGGGCGTGGCCTTAAGGAATTGAGAACTAGACTTCGATAAGTGTACCCGACCAGGGAACAGCTTCGAGATATGGAGGATTGGGCTCTAAAAAAGCGTCTGACTAAGGGCAGTTTAGAGTTTTGCAACATGCCCACGTGCTGGGAATCGGGAGCAATGCTTTGTAGACACGGTATGGACTGCTTGGGGATTTGCTGCAGGTTCCTTTAGGCCAGGGAGGCGTGAAGGAATCAAATCAATTGAAGAGAGGAGGAATAGTAAAGGGAGATGGATACTGATCTCCTCCATGCTTTTAAGCTATGAGTTCTTTTCAGTCAGGGTCTCTTTCAGGTTGTCCATGGAGGGACTCTCTATACCTTACTTCTCGAATCATCATCACCGGCCAAGTGGCGAAAGAACTCTAAGCGGGCATGGGGTGTCACATCCCACGTTCTTACTTACTTTTAATGAGACGTCATATTACATATGTAAGTCCATAATATGTCATTATTATACATGGGGTCTATCCAATCCTATATAATTGGAATACGGTGTCAAATTTTTTAGAGATGTTATTAGGAACTAAAATTCATTACCATAAAATCTACGGAAGCATTAATAAGATCCATAAAAATTTTGCAGAAGCATAACCAAATTATCAACACCAAATAACATAAATACATATTTATTCATTATAAGATGAAGTACATTTTTATATCAAATTTACCATTTATCATCATCCAATTCTAATCACCTTCCACTGCACCATTCTGATCATTAGATATCAACTTATACTTTCCATCTAAGGGGTTAGGAAAAATAGCAAGTGAGTGAGCCAAACGTTCAGGAATGCACAATTAAGCAAGAACTTGCATGTCTTTATATTCAAAATAGATATATACAGATATCAAATATGCATGAACCTTTAATATTTATTTTTTATGTTTTTACTTATCATTTATCTTTAGGGACTAGAACTAGTATGTATTATCAACTAATGGAGCGATCAATTGAGGAAAGGATTATGTATGCTTGCACATAATTTAAGGCACAGATCCTCCTGTTCAAATACACAAAGGTAAGCGCTATACTTTTAACTCAATATATGGGGCCAAATAACAAAAGAACCCTAAAAGTATCCCCACGGCCAAGGGACAATTTTTGAATTTTCACTATAATATCCTAAGGCATGTTAGAAAATATCACCCGTTGAAAATAAATCCTTAGTCCAGTTTTCTTAATCAATGCACAAAATTTTATATGGAAGCTTTCACATTGTTCATTGTTCATAGTTCTTATGCCTTTATTTTCTCCATTCTAGGAGAAAATACAAATCAAAAATCAAACTGACAAAGCTTCCATACAAATTTTCATAGTATCAAACATAAGATGCAATAATATAAACAAACTGTAACTTATAACAAAAATTAATGCAATGCCTATTTTAGTTGCTTTATCATTGAACTTTTTCTTATGCAAAAATTCAGATTTATCATGATATTTTTGGCTAGTTCGGATGTCGATTTGATATTCAGCTTGGGGCCGATTCGGGTTAATTTTCTTAATTGATTTTAGAATAATTACTTACGAACTCGGTTATCAGTTCGTGACCAATTTAATGGTCGGTTCAAGGGTTGGTCTGTTCATTAATTTTTAACATTTATGAACTGGTTCCGGGTTCAAGGTATAAGCTGAAATTCAGCATGTATTTGCCGGTCCGTCTTGGCTGATTTAAGGCCCAGTTCAAGAACCAGTTCAGGTTAATATTTTACCCAGTTCAAGGGGTCGATTTGAAGTTATTTTTGTAGGTTAGAAACTTATATTAACAAGGATAATTTATCTATTTTGGTAGTCAATTTAGAGCTTGTTTAATGGTTGGTTCAAATTACCAAAATTTCATTCACGAAGAAAGGTTCTAGCTTGGTCGGGTGGCCAGTTCAGGGTGGGTTCGATGTCCAATTTGGGTCAAATTTTACATGCTAATACTTTAACATTATATTAACATTCTTAGGTTAAATTGGGTGCCGGTTGGGCCAGTTTAATTCGGTTTTATATACTGCAATGTACAGCATCAGCGAGGTCACTTGGTAGATTTTGGTGCTGATTCAAGGGTCTGATTCAGCAGGCAAATCAAAGTATTTTTGAACGCCCTTTTTCATGATGATGGTTTGGTCTTAGTACTACATAACTTGGCTGGGTCGGCTTCTGGTTCAACCGGCTCATGGCTGGTTGAGCCAATGTTTTATGAGCTGTCGGGTTCAGCTTTGGCAGAGTGCTGGGCCGGTTGTGTCACCAATTTGGGATCCGGTTCAAGGGTTATTTCAAGCCCAATTTTGTAGGTTGCTTCTTTAATATTTTCTTGACATCCTTGAGCAAATTTGACTGCAGGTTCAGAGCATTTGGGGCTCAGTTAGTTCCCGGTTCAGGGGCTTAAAATTCATCTATCAGAAATATATCAGCAAAACTGTTGAAATCTGTCCGGTTCTGACGTGTGGTCCGATTCACCGACCGGTTCAGATCATTTTTATGAGCCGATTTTACACAACATCAAGGAAGTTCGTAACTTGTTGGATACCAAATTTGAGCCAATTTGGTTATCATTTGGTCACTGGTTCGGTCGATTTACAGTAACTGATTAAGTTACTGAACTGGGTTCTGAATTCTGCCAGTTGCTGATATTGGACCCGTTTTGGTGAACGGTTAAGCTTATTTTTTTGAGCGGTTTTGACACAACATAATTATGAGGGAAAGCTAGTTGGATACCAAATTTGGACCGATTTGGAGTTCATTTGGTTGCAGGTTCAAGCATAATTTCAGAAGCTGATTCAGGTTCTGGTTCTGGTTCCAGGATTTCAGCTTTGTATATCTCATGCCAAATTAATAATATGATCAAAACCATGGAGTAATTGAAGTATTAGAATGATAATACTTAAGAAATTGACAATAAACAACACCAAATGAAAAAGGGGTTCAAGTACACTCGCTAAGATTTTAGCAAATTCCTTGCTGTCCTACTGATTTCCCGGTTCTGCTCTTTTTCTTCTCTTTCGGTTCCCACTATTCTTCCTTCTTTCTCTTCTGTTTTTCCCTCTTTTCTTCCCACGGTTTCCTTTCTTTTTCCTCTCCTCACCTCCTCACACGTTCTTATATTAATCAAATTTGAGGGGCTGAGTCATTAGCTCAGCTGACACCTCATATTCTCCCTTCTTCATCATCAGCCGGCTGGCTGAATTTTCTTGCTAATTCACCACCCGACTTAGCCTTTAATTGAGCTTCCTTGTGTTGCTAAATTATTGGTTATAGTTTGCTGATGTGTGCTTCCCGTGTCACCCTCTTTTCTCCCACGAACTTTGGTTGTGCTAAAGTCAAAATTGGCTGCTGGTTTGGTTGCTGCTGATTTCCAGCTTAGCTGCAACTTCCAGCAGCTCACAACTTGTAGCTTGTGAGCTGCTTCTCCTAATTATTTTGGCTAAATTTTGATACCATTCTTGAGCCATTTAACAGCCGTCCATAGCCCTTAATTGGCTGCTGCAGCTGGCTTCGGAAGGCTGTCAATTTTGTGTGCTGCTGTGGGTGGCGTGCTGGCTGCTACCGTGAGCCTCCCTTGCCGAATTATATCAGCAAATATATATAAATGTGCTGCCATGTGCAACTGCAGTGTAGTGCGCCTCTCTCCCTTCTCCCAATTTTACCCCTGAATTTTCCTTAGTGTGTGTGCTGATTTCCTAGTTTATAATATATATGTATACGTATATATTTTTCAGCTGCCTACCCCTCTATATTTGCAGAAGTGTGGGTGAGTTTCCCTTACAATTCTGTTGTTGCCGTGGGAAAGTAGGCTGCTGTCATTTTTCTTGCTGATTTCAGCGTAGTTTCAGAGTTGCACGGGTGATATAGCAAGTTTCCGGTTTACGTGGAGTGCTGAATTTTACTTAAATAATTTTATTTAATCAATCGAACTAATTTTAGTTACTAATCGGGTCTAATTCGGACGATCGGGTCACCTTGTAGTCTACCAAAATTAATTTACTTACTAATCGAGTGAGAATTTCTTAACCGAATTAGTTCCCTATCGTTGATTTTATTTTTTATTAACCGGAATTGTAGTTGATTTCATTAAATAAATTTTTATGGCATTTTGGGGTGAGTTCCTGGCTTTTGGATTTTTACTGTTAATTTTTATTAATTTTTCACCGAAATTCTTAAACTAGTGAAAGTCTCTGAGTTCACATATTTTATTTTTAGTAAATTTCCTAAATGTCGAATTTCTCTACGTCCTTTAACCTCAATTAATTATGATTTGTTTAATCGGAAGATCTCGAGCCTTACATGGGGCCTGCACAGCCATAAGCTGGGATTGATGACGGTAGAAGAGGGATTGCCCCTAACATTTGGTGGCTTTGAGATTGAGCACCGCATGCCCTTGGCTGTCCCCCTCCTCCATTTTGCAAGTTTGTAGAGAATTCTCCTTCAGTGATTCTCCTCTCCCTTTTTCCTGCAAGGGAAAGAAGGTTTTTGTAGAGAAAATGATGGGGTGCGAGCCAACTGGTCCTTCCTTCTTGAAAAGCACCGTGATTAGTGCATTCCTTTCTGATGAGCCTAACATGACAGGCTATAATCACGCAGCCATGTTTGCTGAGTTTGAGTCAATGAGTTGGTGATATTGGGACGTGCGCTTATGGGCCACATTCAACGGGTGGCTCTACCAGCCCATGTCTTAATGGGTGGTCCTAGGTCGTAGGATCTCGGATCTTAGGCCGTGGGGGCCTTCTCTTGGGTTGCGATTTCTGGACCATTCTCCCGCTGTGAGCCTAGATCTTAAATCAGTCCATGGATGACAGACTTGTCACTAGCCCCCCATATTGGGTGGTTCAAATGTTTTAACCCCTAGTATGCTTCTGATGGGGTGCCTCTTGCAGATCTGCGTGCTTTCCTTTCCAAGAAATCTTATAGACTGCTGCTTTGATAGGTAGTATTTGGGGGTGATTTGCTATGCCTACCAATTCTTTGTGGATGGCACTAGCAGACATGATTTTTTGCATTAATAGTTCATCGAGCCCCTTTCCCAACTATAAATGGAAAGGCTTCCTACGTCTCACTCCACGAATCATCCCTTCACCAGCTAAGTGGTGTGAGAGTTCAGAGCAGGCATGACGCCTGCACTACCATCGACCGGGATTGGATGGAGCCCTGAGAGGCTCGAAGATGCACTTGAAGCCTACCTTGATATCTATACTCTGACCATCCTCATGTTGAAATGTTCATGGCCTGGGTATAGAGTGGCTGCCGCCTTCTTCCTTCAACTGTTGTCGAATAGTCCTCGGTGGGGTGGCTCCAAGGGGTGGCAGTTCAGCCCATGGAGGGGACAAGGTGTCCCCCTTCTGGCTCCTACCAAGGAGAACGGCTATTCCCTCTGTTGCCCACAATGGACTGTTGGCAACTGCTTGGGGAGAAGTCCTCAAGTCCTCCTCAGGTCTTGGCTATCATTGTCGCACCGAGTTCAGTGTAGACCCGTTGGCTACGCGGCTATGGCCTGCCTTGATAGGAGGTCGGTGGTGGTCGCCTCCCCAATGAGAGTTAGTGACCAGAGCCTTACTCTTGCAGGGGAAGGCTTTTTCCATTCGCCTCCTGCTTCGGTAGCTCGAGTGCAGTGGTGCACGAGAGCCTTGCCTTCTTGACTGTGCTGATAACTCGGCTGAGACTCCTTTTCAGAGACAAGCCCCTGTCTACCCTTTGGATGTTTGTCTCAGTGAAGCAGGGGTTCAGCAGTCTGATTGTCGTTCCATATATTTTAATTTCTTTTGAGTTGTACACCCACTAGGGGGCTTTGTACTTTGTAAAAGAAATTGATGAATAGAATTACCAAGCATTTTTTTGTATGTATTATTTATCTCGGATATTCTTGCGTGATTTAAAGCGTATGTGTGCCATTTCACATTGCTTGATTTTTGATGATCTGACGGTCAAGGTGGCAAGCGACCCAGTCTTTTGTCGATCCAGCCCTCGACCAGTCATCTCGATGCTTGGTCAAGGACACGAATTGAGCAAATCAGCCTTGGGCCTGCCAAGGTTGCACGCCGTCCCTCTATGGCCTAGAAAGTGTCATAGAGGATTGTACTAATGACTTTGTCTTGTGGCCTCGACAGCTCATCCCAATGCTTGGTTGGGAGAGGGACCAGTCGAACTAGCCTCAAGTCTATTAGGGTCGAGCATTGTCAACCTGCTATCTCTAGGGAATGTTGTGCCTGGTCATCATTACCTGGAATGCGCCGCCATCGCGTCAAACGAGGCATCGAAACCCATCGATTGTCAGCGCGTTGTACTAGGAGGCACCACATCATTTGTCAAAATGGCGCCAGCGAAGGGACATGTTGCTGCATGTTAGAGTGAGGGCACATGTTGAGGCCATTATGGGAACGTACCGCTTCAGCGTGTCCAAACGATGTCATTGCCAAGTCAGTGCATTGGCTATTTAAGCACTTGCCCTCAGCCATTTTCTTCACTCTCTTGTCTTCGTGAACATCTCAACCCTGGCTTCATCACCATTCCCGTTGGCTAGCTTCTACTTTCTGAATGGCTCACCAAGATATTGACGACATTGCGACCTCATTTGCCTCATTGCCGGAGGCATTGTCTTTCTTTGTCTTTGGGCTTTGGATGAGGTGGGAGGTGAAGACGAGTGAATGACAGAGGTCATTAGAGAAGATGACTCGATAGGTGCGGCTACTGTTGAGGAGGGGCGCCACTTGGGCGCCTCAAATCCTGAGCCATGGGGCCCTGAGGGCGCCTCCTAGCCTCGAGTCTATTGGATCTTCTCGCCAGGTTCACTCGCGATATCATGTGCACTCGAGTTTGTCGGGTCGCCAGGTTCTCGCCAGTCTGTTGGATCTAATGCTGGTAAACTCGATAGATGTTGAGTTTTGGGAGAGTCAACAATGGCATAATGATCTACTGGGAGTGTGCGCTTGTTTGGAGGGAGAGCTAAGGACCAGGTTTCATCTTAAGGAGGTGGCCCTAATGCTGGACGAACGGTTTTAGGGGGCATCCGTTTCTGCAGATCGATAGCCTCTTTGGCAGCTCCAGACTTTCCTGTTGGTTTGTTGGACTTGAGGAATGCTAGAGCCTCTCGTCGTATGGGCCTGATCACCTACAAAGGGAGATAGGGGGCAGAGGGCCTATGCCGCGTTTTTCAAGGGGCTCTCAGCCATAGGATGGCAGTTCAGCTGGTCCATAGGCATAGGTAGTATTTTGTCATTTTGAGGCCGACGTATGCCTTCATTATGTGTATCCCGATTTTCAATGAATTAGCTAAACCATTTTGATTACTGTTGATGATATTTCTTGTTTGCATTGAACTTCTCTACCCGATTCTTTTTACCTGCTAGCAAAGCACCAGGGTTGCAGGGGGTGACTGGGACGTGCATGCTGGACTATGCTCGTTCCTACCGGAAGGAAGTCATGTCATGGGTATGACCTGTTTGTCGGCTAAGCAAGGGTGCTATCATTGCCAATCTTGACTGGTTGCATTCGCTCCTACTGGGTGGAGGTTGTGGTGGTGAGAAAATGTGATTGCCGGCTAAACCTTACAGCTATCATTGTTGGGTTTTGGTGTAGCCTAGGCCGCCGCCTGCATATACCCTTCGGTATTCAGTCATGTTAGAGGACGTCGTAACTCTCATGCGTCTAGTTCTAACCCGCCAACGATTGTCGACTTTTGGTGCTCTCTCCTTCTGGAGGAGGTCGCCATACACATGCTATCAAAGCCCCGTAAGGTTTTAGTGTTTAGCCACGTAAGGGTAGCTCGGTAACGGGACTGTGGTTCTTTAACCATTTGGAGGTTGAGGAGCAGGTGAGAAGAAGTTCACCTGACTTAAGGGCAATCTAGGTCGTTCGATGTTATGGGATGATATGCAAGCACTCGAGTGAGCCGGTTAAGTAGATGAAATGACTATTTTGTTAATTAAAGCATGGTTCAAGCAATCCGCATAATGTATACAAGATTTACTTGGATTCGACATGGAATCGTCGACAGTGCTTGCAATGGATGGCATGCTATGCCCTTGGGATAGGTTAACCGTCCTGGGTGTGCGACTTACGCGCACTTTTTGGAGAGTCACTGAGGCGCTTTTGTCGTTGCTCTGGACTACGACCTCTATGCTTCATGGGACTTGGTCCACCATGTTGAATCGATTGCATGATTTGGATGCCGGGCTTTCATTGCTGACATGTGACCTGCAGGTACCTAGGGTGGACTTCAGTCAGTGCGAAGGAAACATCTTCCAGTACGAAACACCACAGGCAAGGGGGCCGAGGCCTCTACTACCCCGAAAGGCATTCCAGTTTCCTACTTGCCTCACTTGGTGCTCTGGTAGCATCTTCTGGCATGAAATGCCACATGCGAGGAGCTGAGGACTCACTGCCCTTGTGGGCATCCCAACTTGCTTCCGACACTATGCTTGAAATTTACCAGGCCTTGGGGGTCTAATGAATAGTAGAAGGATCCAAATGAAGCACCGAATTGGAACATCAATCATGGGGCTTCTGGTTCAATTCCCAAACATTGTAAGGAGATGGAGACAACCGAATCCCCATCACGAATGGTGACTTGGCTAGGTCGGCAAAATGCCTACTTATGCTACATGGAACTTCCAGCAGGTAGGAGCCTTCTATAGTTGCGGGGGTGTTATGGATTACGCCGCTTTGGGCTTTCATTCTATATCTCCTGACACGGTCGGCCCTCTAACTGTAACTAGGCTTTGTCATGCCTGGTTGCCTGGATCATGAGGTCATCAAGCCACTAGATCCTCTACGGTTGTTGATTCGCTCCCATTGTCTAGAAGTTGGAGGGTGGAGCCCCTAGTGTAGCGCCTTCAGATGGACATGTACGGCCAAGAAGAGGGATGAGTGCCTACACCCGTGGGGTCGATCGCCCATTGGCTTGGCTACCGGAGGAGTGGTCATTGCCATGGCTGGAGCGATGGGTAGTGGGCTGTGCATGTTGAGCCCCTCATTGCAAGGAATGTGACAGCTTATATGGGGTCTGCTCCTTTGCACATGGTCAATGAAAAACGTTACCGCAAGACTTGCCTTGCCAAGCCCCTGGGTTAGGCCTCTTACTCCAGCGAGGCGACTCGCGAGTAGAGAGTCGCACACTCTAAAGGCTCTCTCTGGGTCACCCCTCTCACCTCAATGAGAGAATGATAGGGTACCTGCTGATGCTGTAGAAGTCTTCTTTATGAGCGGAAGGTCACCAATCATCTCAGGAATAACAAAGATGCCATTGTTTTGGGTTTTTGTCTTACATTACAGGATTGGGTCAAACCTTCTTCTGAGAGTGGCTCCTATCTCTTGGATCCTCCAAGATACTGAGTTCGTTAGGTGGACGAGTTCTTCCTTTGAAAGGGGATCTTTTTCTTTGACTACTCCTTTTGGGTGCAGACATTTGCACGAAGGGGAAAGAGCCCCCAACCACCACCCACTTGAGCTCATAGGGCTTGGGACGGTGTTGGCATGGTGCCCTCCTAGGCAATGAGCGCATGCTCGTCAAAGGCAGGTCGCTCATTGCCATGGCTTCCCAAGGGGTCGTCATTATGGGAGGTGATATCTCTACAGATGTGTAGGTTGGAGCACGATGATTGATTGTATTTGTTTTGTTAATGTGTGGTGATAAGACTTTTTTGTCATTCCAACTGACAGCACCATTGTTGTACTCCTAGATTCGGATTGTCGTACGGATTAGGGGGCCATTTGATTTCTTGTGACGGGTCAAAATCAACCGAGTTCGGTTTCTATCACTTTGAACTTAGATCCTTTACAGTACAATAGATAAACAATATGTCAGAGGATTAGAGAAACTCGTTCCCCGATATATCTTCCGACGCTCAAGTTAGAAATCTTTTTCAATGGATAGAAAGATACGACGATATCAGACATGTATGTATATGCATTTTATGGGGATTGAGTGTTAGATTGCGCTTGGCCAGGGATCAGCTTTGTGAGGGTACTTGACAGGGAGCGGCTTAGAGAAGGCACTGGCAAGAAGCAGCTTTGAGAGACGGAGTATTGGGCTCCAATGAGTACACCCAATGAGAGACAATTTTGAGATATAGAGGATTGGGCTCTGGAGGCACATTAGGCCAGGGGACAGTTTAGAGCTTCGTAGCATACTCACGTGCTTGGAATTGAAAGCAATGTTTCACAGACACGGGATGGATCGCCTGGGGCTCTGCTACAAGTTCCTTTAGGGCACGGAGGCATGAGGGAATCAAGTCAATCGGAGAGGGGGAGTCGCAGAGGGAGATGGATACTGATCCCCTCCATTCTTCTGAGTTGCGAGTTCCTTTCAGCTAGGGTCTCTCGCCGGTTGTCTACGGAGGGACTCTCTACGCCTTGCTTCTCAAATCATCATTGCCGATTGAGCAGTGAGAGAACTCGAAGTGGGCATAGGGCTTGCATAGCCATGAGCCAGGATTCACGACAGTGGAAGATGGACTGCCCTTGACGTTTGGTGGCTCTGAGATTGAGCGCCACATGCCTTTGGTATCCCCCTCCTCCATTTTGTGAGTTTGGAGAGAGTTCTCCTTCTGTGATTCTCCTCTCCTTTTTCCAGCGGGGAAAACAAGGTTTTTGTAAAATGAATGATGGGATGCATGCTAGTTGACCCTTCCTTCTTTGAGGAGCATTGTGATTGGTGCCTTCCTTTTTAAAGAGCTTGACATGACAGGCTATTAAGTTGGATTCGATGAGCTAGCGATGCTAGGACCCATGCTTATGGGCCACATTCGGTGGGCTGCTCTACCGGTTTATGTTTTGATGGGCGGTCCTGGGTTGCGCCATCTTAGACCTTGGGCCGCAGGGGCCATCTCCTGGGCTGCGACTTCTGGACCATTCTCCCATTGTGGGTCTAAATCTCAAATCGACCCATGGGTGATAGACCCATCAAAACTCATTTGCAATGAACAAGGCATTAATTAACTTTATTTATAACTACATCAGGTTGATAACCTAATAAACTCAAATCAAAATGCCAATATGTTACGTTATTACTATGATCTTTAGTCTTAAATTTACATATAACTATTGTGCGATTTTTCAAGTTCCTTCTTTGGTTGGAAAATTGTCATAGTCCTATGCTCCCAATTGTAAGAATCTCATCCAGACAATTTAGACAACAAAGATTATAAATTAGATCAAATACATTTATATATGTTCTTATAATTCTAACTCTCCAAGTTGTTATGAGAAAATCCACCGTTGGGAATATAAATAAAGTTAAAAAAAAGGAGAATTGTAACAGGACTCCTCTGATTAATTGTACCCGTTTGCTATGTTCAAACACAAATTATAATTGAGATTAATTGGCCTAAACTACATTATATATTTTAGGCTTTAATAGTTAGGATTAATGATAATGTGAGGAGTTTTACCACTAAATATTCAGAAAATAACTATGCCTTTAGTTCTTTTATTTGATAGTATTTATTTGGTAAAATTATATGTATCATCGACTTTAATTGGGATTTATCACTCAAAATTTTCTTTCTTGTTATTGCATACCCCTGAAGAATGAACTAAACAAACTGAATTTCACTACATTTATATGCATATTCATGTGTGTACTCATAGCTATATCAAGGCAGAAGCCATCTTTTAAATTTTCAAATTGAAAAGGAAGGTTGATTTGTCATTTTTTAGACAATTTTCACTATTTCCTAATGGCAAACCCAACCCAAAATTTGAGGTCTGAAAAGTCCAATGTCCAAATTAATATTCAAATCGGAGAAAACTAAAAAAATCTATATTTTTCTAAGCATGTATAACATTTTTTAGAATAACATAAGATTTCACAATTTTTTTACCTTGTATGCTTTATACATTTCCATTGAATAATTGAAGCATATCCTTGACAGGAATAAGAATGAATCATGCAAGATGCAACTAGGAGGAGGAGCATTCAGCTTACCAAAGCTCCTTGAGGAGGTAGCAGGTTATATCATCATGTTGGCAAAAAGAAAAGCATTAGAAGTAGTGTTGGACTTCTTGTATGTCTCGGCCTCTGAATTCTCACTCATCACTTTAAGCTCCTCTTTCCCTTATTGCCATTCATTGCCATTTTTTTTTAATATTTTTGTTCTAATACTCATCCAAGTCATGATATTGAAGTTTATATGTGTATGCTAAGCATGCATTTCCATATTTCACAATTTTGTAGAGATATTTCATGAGAATTCATATTTAAGTCAAGTATATATGCTGAATTTTGTGTTATGACTTCATGCATATTCTGATTATAAGTTATGATATTCTTCAATACTTAAATTTTGTATATAAATCCTTACATGCCTAGCAATTTACTTTTAACCTTCTGCATGCACTGAATTTCTTCATAAAATGCTTTGTATGCTTAAGTAATCTGTTAAGGAAATTAAGGAGCTAAATTTCTACACTAATTGATAAACTATTGCTAAATTTAAACTATTCATACCTCAAATTTGTATAGCGGTCAACTTACAGTTTAAAATTACTATATATATGTTCTAGAGAATCATGGAAAGGCCCTACATGTATGTCCCTAAACTGAAAAATCTGCAGAAAAATTTGCATGCTGATTTCATTGTATTTTCTACAATTTTAATGCAGTTTATTGTTTGCAATTTGTGTTGTAACTTATATAGACCCCAATTCCTCAAATATATATTTTATTGAAAGTTGGAAATACATATATGTTGACAATTAAAGTCTGAAATTTAAGATATATATTGAAAATGCATATCTTGTTGAATTTTTTACATTAAATGCTGAATTTTAAATT
>JAODPA010016235.1:0-13247 GCA_025585075.1 Nepenthes mirabilis
AATAAAAAATATGTTTACAACAAAAAAAATTATAATCTGGACAAGGTTGGGGTGAACATGCCAATTTCACTTGTGATTGTGTCCAATCTTAAAAGTTAATTGGGCCTAATATTTTTTATCATACTCGTCCATAATATTGATGTATTTTGACCTTAACTTTATAGAATTTAAGTCAGTCGAATCGGAAAGATTGGGTAGTTTGATTTTGATTGGGTTTTAACGATATATATATTTGATGGGTCCAGTCGTGATAAGGATCGATTTGACAGCTAGCCCAGTTGCTAGCAAAGCCCAATAAATAGCAAGACCCAGGAGACCGTCAAACTAGCTCATCTACTACGAGCAAGTCCAAGGGGAACGATGAGATAGGATTGGCAGACAGTCTCTACAACCCAACCAATTATAGCCCAAGTCAACCCTTTACCTCAGCTATAGCAGTCTGACAGCGCAGAAAATGTCGGCGCAGCAGATTCCAACCCATGGTGGTAGCGGTCAACCATGAGGAACCACCGTACCCGTCAACCAATAGCAACCTAGCCAATCCATGCAAGAGATAGCCTGCCCCTGTCGGCCACTTCCAGCTACGGTCACGTCACCGTCACAAGACGATATCTGACAATAGTGGCTTTCGTCAATGCCCCAACTACCTACGAATCCTAACGGGACACCTGTCGCGAGCCTTGGCACCAAAACCTTCTCTACAAAGCATTACAAATACTCCTTACTATCATAAGAGAAAATAGAGAACTCTCGAACAAAAAAAAAAATCGACCAATCCAGCTGAAGCGACCCTCGAGCGAGATATAAGAGCTTGTAAAGAACCAAACCCTCTTTCCCCATCACGGCTCTTTCTCCTCCTCACAAAGCTACTCGTCACTGAGTGCATCTTTAGTGAACCGCTCTAGTCAAGTGCCTTCCTTCTTTTTTAAGCTGCTCCCTGTCGAGTACATCCTAGTGAGCTATTCACCGAGTGCAGCATATTGGAGCCCTGCCCTCCATCTCATACAGGAGCTCAAACCTCCTCTCACGTTCCTCACATACGTGTAACTCTGTATTCTTTACATTCTCCTTACATCTTTCTATTTCCTTGGAAAGATTTCTGACTTGAGTGTCGAAAGATAAATCGAGGAGTGAGTCATGCCAATTCTCTGACCTCTTATTCGTTATTTGTGGTGTGTAGGTTCCGAATTAATAAAGATGAAGACTGGACTCACTCCGGTTTGACCAACAGTGAAAGATTGAGTGACTCTCTAATCCATACCACAACTCGGATTTTGAGACACATGGGAACGACGTAAAAGTCTGACCTCCACTCAACGCACTCACAAAAGCAAATATGGTCAACACCAGAGCGTAGACTAGTGTGCCGGTCAAGGGCACCGCCACCCAAGGTGACAACCCCTTTGCGAGTAGCCATGCGGGTGAGTGTCCCGAGCCCGACGCCCACATACTGGCTGCCCAGATGGGAGATGTGTTCAAAATGCTTCAGAGGATCAGCAACTGTCTGGACGAGTAATAGTTAGGGGCTCCTACCCTCACAGCACAAGTATTGACTTCCAAGAAGAAGAGCCAAAGGTTGAAGCAATCGGTCGAGAAAACCTTGCGGCTTGACGACACTGGGGCCAAGAGGTCTCGAGCAGCATGTCTCGAACGTGACTGGAGGGCCATCCTAGCCACGGGACGCAAGAGGAAAACCCTGAGCGGTGGAACCCTCGTTACTGCCATAGTGACCTAAGGCTCTCGGCCCAAGGAGAAGCCTCCTGCAGCACGCGACTACCATGAGCTGGAAGTCACACGGCCGCACACCCCTCTCCAAACCACTTGGAGCTGAGGACTTTCCTCAACACTAAAAGGGTCGCATCCGCCTCTCACATGGAGGAAAAGGTGGAAAAGATATAGTAGCATGTCTTCTGGGGGGATGCCGACGTAGAGACTGCAAACCTAAGGAGGTTATCTTTCGTAGTGGAGATTTGCGCGCAGCCACTTCCCCTCAAATTCAAGATGCCGGCCCTTGAGCCGTATAACAGAAGGGCTGACCCCATGGATCACCTAGATCACTTCCGCACCCTACTGAGCTTCTAGGTTATGTGTTAGTACTTTCATTTAACTCTTAAAGAGGATGCGCGCCTTTGGTTCT
Source organism: Nepenthes mirabilis (assembly GCA_025585075.1). Classification (NCBI taxonomy): domain Eukaryota; kingdom Viridiplantae; phylum Streptophyta; class Magnoliopsida; order Caryophyllales; family Nepenthaceae; genus Nepenthes; species Nepenthes mirabilis. Next base: position 2,138 of record JAODPA010016235.1, read on the forward strand.
ACAGTCTCGAACCAAACTCTATTCAGTCATTCGAGGAGCTTGTCGATTGCTTCCTGTCTCAATTTCCCTCCAGCCGAAGGGAGGTGAAGTTCAACTTCGGCAATGACGAGACGAGAGCTTGAAGCGCTTCCTGGTGTGCTTCACCGTCGAGGCCCGAAGGATATTTGGGCTTACCGACCAGGTGAAGCTCAGCGCCTTCATTGCCATTTTTGAGCCGGGTGGCTTCTTTAAACACTTGGCCCACCAGAACCCCCAAACGTTTTGGGAGGCCGAGGCGATTGCCTGATCTAACATAACAGCCAAGGAGGCCAACAAAGTTAAGCGCTCGGAGCGCATGGACCAGCCACCGAAGAGGCCAATGAATACAGTCCCCAAGGACCACGCAAGTAACTCCGGGTGGAGCCAGGTGTTCAGAAAGAATTCCGACCGCAGGACGTGACCCCCCTAACCAATATGTGCACAAACATCTTGATACATATTTGGGATGAGAAGTTCTTGAAATGGCCTAAGGCGCCAAGGAACCCAGAGGTAGGGGACCAGACTAAATATTGCCACTATCACCGGTCTTTGGATCATAGCACCGTGGATTGCTAGACTTTGCAAAATGAGATAGAAGACTTACTCTGTCGAGGACGTTTGATAAGGTTCCCGCGAAACCCGGGATAGGCTCTCGCGGTAGTAGAGGAAGACGCACAGGAGCAGCTGAGGAATGGAGTAGCGGCCGTTGTTGTTAATATGGTAACGATCAAGCCCGCCAAGGGCAACCGCCTGGATCGCTTGGAGAACGCTTCCAACAACAAGAAGCCGAGGGTAGAGGTTAGGACTAACGTCTTTTGTTTTAGCGATGACAATATGACTCATGTAATGACCCCTCATTCTGACTCTCTGGTTATATCTACTCTCGTTTCGGATGGTACAATAGACTACCAACTGAAATAAGTTTTTATTGATAGTAGAAGTTCTCGGAATTTGTTATATCTTGATACTTTCTTTAAACTTGGATTGAAAAAGTGCCAGATGAAGCTGACCAAAGGACCCTTGTACGGCCCGAACAACGAGCCAATACCCGTACAAGGAGCCATCCAACTGGAGGTTATGCTGGGGACATACCCACACATGGCCTCCCGGATGCTCACATTCTTGGTTGTTGACCTTCCATCAATCTATAACGCCATCCTGGGGCGATTCTTCCTAACCACTTTCAAAGCAGTGACGTTGATCCTACACTTGAAGATGAAGTTCCCGACATCGTGCGGCATTGGAGAAGTTCTAGGAAACTAGGTAATGAGCCAAACGTGCCACCTATCCCAGGTCGCTTCAGCAACCCTCAGCTAGCCAATCAAAGACTTCGACTTCTGAGACAAGGTCACCCTGCAGCAGGCCCAATCGAGAGAGTCAACCGATCAAGTTCCTTTGGACCCCAGTGAGCCTGAGAAATGCATACACGTCGACAGCTCCTTTTCGGGTCCCGTTCGTGACCAACTTGTCACATTCCTTAGGCAGAATTTCGACGTCTTTGCATAGACTACTGGTGATATGCCAGGGATATCGGCTAGAGTAATAGTCCATAAGTTGGGCCTCGATCCCGGTCATAGGCCCATTCGGTAAAAACGCATGAACCACTCAATAGAGAAGCTAATCACCATCTGCAAGGATGTGAAGATGCTACTCGACGCAGGGTTCATCTGGGAGGTCTAATACCTCAATCATCGTTCTCGTCAAAAAGAGTAATGAGAAGTGGCAGATGTACGTGGATTTCACCAACATGAACAAGGTATGCCCCAAGGACAATTTCACACTACTGAGGATTGATCAGCTGGTAGACTCCATCTTAGGTCACAAGCTGCTAAGCTTTATGGACGCTTACTCCGGTTACAATCAGATCAGGATGAGCACGGAGGATGAGTAGCATACCTCCTTCATAACAAACTAGGGGATTTACTATTATAACGTCATGCCTTTCAATCTGAAGAATGTTGGGGCTACCTATGAGCTGCTGCTAAACAAAATGTTTGAATCCTAGATTGGTTAGAACGCGGATGACATGCTCGTCAAAAGCAAAGTCAACGACGACCACGTTCACGACTTGAGCAAGACCTTCGAGGTCCTCTGAGCACACCAGTTGAAGCTCAACCCCACCAAGTGTTCATTCGGAGTGACTTCTGAAAAATTTTTGGATTTCGTTGTATCTCAATGGGACATTGAAGCAAACCTCGAGAAGATATGGGCCATCCTCGACATGAGTCCTCCTCGAACTGTGAAGGAGGTCCAGAAGCTCACCGGGAGGCTCGCCACCCTCTCTCGATTCCTGGCAAAATTGGCAAAGATATACCTCGCCACCCTTCAAGGCTTTGAGGGGGACCAAGGCAGCCAAGTTCCAATAGACGGCCGAGTGCAGCGCTGCGTTACAGGATTTCAAAGAATATCTCTCCCATCCTCCTCTCTTGACTTCGCCTTAGGAAGGTGAAAAGCTGTACTTATACCTGGCAGTCTCGACACGGCGTTGAGCTCGGTCCTGATTTGGTAGCAGTCTAATGTGCAACGATCGGTGTATTACGTCAGCAAGGTCCTGACCGACACCAAGAGTCGCTACTCGAATGCCAAAAGGATCACGCTAGCCCTCGTGTACTCTGCTACAAAGCTATGTTTTTACTTCCAGGCACACAAGATCAATGTCTTGATCGACCAGCCCTTGAAAGGAATCTTGTAAAGGCCGGACACATCCAGGCGGCTGGTCAAATGGGTTATAGAATTGGGCAAGTTTGACGTAGAGTTATGACTGCAGCCGGCCATGAAGGGCCAGGCCCTCGCGGACTTCATAATCGAGATGGCAACCCCGATTCCAGACGCTCCCGGCCACACCACAAATGCAGACAAAACGGAAATTCCGACTTGGACCATACACGTCGATGAGTCGTTAACGTAAGCAGGCAGTGGAGCAGGCGTTGTTCTGCAATCCCCAGACGGGTCGAAGATCAAGTACTTGGTCACCCTCGGGTTTCCAGCCACTAATAATGTTGCCGAATACGAGGCACTCCTACCTGGACTTTGGCTCGCAAAGGTGTGCTTGGCTAGGTCGCTAATTGTCTACAACGACTCTGAACTTGTTGTTAATTAGGTCCAAGGTAACTTCGAAGTATCAAACCCACAGCTCGCGAAGTACCATGCATGGGCAAAGGGCCTGACCCAAGCATTTGACAAAGTCGAAGTAATCCACATCCCCAATGAGGAAAATTGGAAGGCCGACCAGCTAGTAAGGGCAAGGTGACTGGCAACCCGGAACAATACTCTAAAGATATGTGGGAAGTCCTATTCATCCCAAGCATCGATGACTTCGAGGGCGAGGTGTTGCAAGTGGTGAATGGCGACAACTGGATGGCCCCATACTGGAAATAGTTAACCGATGGCACCTTGCCAGAGAACCCGGACAAGGCAAAGCGCATGAGGAAGACAACATGCTGGTACACCTTTGTGGATGGAAGACTGTACCGCTAGGGATACTCAATCCCCTACATGAGGTGCCTAGTGCCAAAAGAGGCCGACTGCGTGCTGGGTGGTGTACATCTCGGCGTGTGCAGCTCATATATAGGAGGTAAGAACTTTGCTTTCAAACTCATGAGATAAGGCTTCTTTTGGCCCTCCACGAAACATGACGCCATGGAGTTCATAGAGAAGTGCAAGAATTGCCAGATCCATGGGAACATGTCTCACCAGCCGCATAAGGAACTGCGAGCCCTCCAGTCACCCTGGCCATTCACGTAATGGAGGCTCGACATGCTCGAACCTCTGCTTATAGCATCCGAACAAAAAAAGTTTGTCATGATGGGTATTGACTACTTCACTCAATGGGTGGAAGCGTCTCCGCTGGTAAGGATAATTGTTAGGAGTTCGTGAAGAAGTGCGAGAATAGCCAGATCCATGGAAACATGGCTCACCAATTGTATATAGAACTGCAAGCCCTCCACTCACCCTGGTCGTTCACGTAATGGGGGCTCAACATACTCGGACCTCTGCTCATAGTATCCGGACAAAGAAAGTTTGTTATAATGGGTATTGACTACTTCAATAAGTGGGTAGAAACATCTCCGCTAGTGCAGATAACCGAACAAAATACAACAGAGCTCGTTTGCCAAAGTTTCGTTTGTCGGTTCGGGGTTCTCGAGGTTATAGTGGTTGACAACGGAACCCAATTCACCGGCAAATGATTCACGAAGTACTGCGCATGTTTGCGGAAAAGGTTGGTTTACACTTATGTTGCCTACCCGCAAGCCAACGGACAGGTCGAAATGACGAACCGAACGCTGCTACATGAGTTGAAGACCAAGTTAGAGGATGCTGGGAGCTCCTGAGCCAATGAGTTGCCATCCGTCTTCTGGTCATACAGGACCATCCCAAGGGAGCCGACCTGAGAAATGCCTTTCAGTCTATACTACAACACTGAGGCAGTCGTATCGGTCGAAGTCAGTTTGCCCAGCCTTTGGGTCGAGAGCTTTGACCCCCTCAACAATTCTCAGAGGCTGAGGAAGCACCTCGACTTGCTCAAGGAGACCTGGGATGCGGCGTGCCTTCTAACAGCATCCAATCAACGATTAATCGTGCGATACTACAATAAAAGGGTAAGAGCTCACTGGTTTGAGGTGGGGGACCTTGTCCTACAAAGCGTAGAGGCAACTGGCAAAACCGCCAACCAGAACAAGCTCTCTCCAAACTGGGAAGGAATGTTTTTCATCTCGACAATCCGAGACGAGGAGACATTCCTTGTCTCCGTAATGGTGTGTACAAGTTATGCACCTAGCATAGCAAATTTGTCCCAAGAACATGGAACGCTGCCCACCTTAAAAGGTACTACTAATAGGTTCCGGCCGAGCCCAGGTAAGGTTAATATGCATTATTTCGAATACTTGTAAACGTATCACGTTTTGGTTAATAAAATTGTTGTTTGTTCATGCGTACTTATCCATGTAAATGCATGCGTGTTTGTCATCTCATAAAATCAAATGACCTAAACTACCCTTAAGTCAGGCGGGACTCGTCCTGGCCTGCTTTATGACCCATTGGCGGTCGAAAAACCTCAATCTCGAACCGAGTGGCCCACTAAGCCGTCTAACGTTGAACCTTGGTTCCACACCAAGCAGCCCTCCCGCAGTTGGAAACCCAAGCCTAGGGGCTCTTAGAGCTCTCAATCGAATGACCACTAAAACCTTAGGGGGCTTTTATAGTAGGCATGCAACAACCTCCCTCTGACGGAGAGAGCACCCTCAGTCGACGACGGTCAGCGGACTAGGACCATATATGCATGAGCTACAACGTCCTTGGATAAGACTGAGCGCCAATACGGCAATGTGCGGACAATGGCCTACGACTTCGGTAAGGCCCGGCTGCTGCGGCCATGAAACCCAGCTAGCTCTAGCGAGGCTCACCCTCAGGCATGCGACGACGTTCTACTTACAAGATAGAGCACCCCACAGAGTTAAGGTGCCACAACATTCCCTCCCCAAGGGAATGAGCACCACTGAGCAAATGCGCCCGAGACAAGCCCGACGATGATAGCTGCAACTATTAGCCGGCCAAACGAAGAAAAGCAATTCCACGCGAAAGTGCAAGCAAACAGCCGCAAAGGTTACAGCAATTTGGTTGATCTCATTACAATGGTTCCAAATGTACAAGGTAGGCCATTTGCCCCAAACAATACAGAAGCAAAAAAAAAAAAAAAAAAAGAAAAGAGAGAGGGTCCTAGCAATTTGGAGAGAAGTGACTGGTGGCTGATGACTACTCGGTTGTGAAGACGAAAGCTCGGCCATCCCTTTGGTAGGGGTCAGCAGATCCGACTCCCCAGTGGAACTAGCATTGACCAGATGGAGGGAGACAGGAAAGTCCAGGGCCGCAAGATGCACCACTCAGCGGTAGAGATGAATGTCGTCTCAGTACTTGCCCTTCAACGCCTTGCCAAGCCCCCCAGTCGGAATGGAGGCCCTTAACTGGTCCTCAAGCCGGAGGCAGTGTCCACAAAGAAGGGAGTACCGCTCTTGGAACTAGCAGAGAGACTCCTCAAGAGAAGTGATATTTGCCCCGACCTCGTGTAGCTCACATTCGAGGATCTCGATTTGCTCCTTGCCTGGCCTCGCCTGCTTCGTTACAGCTCTATGCTCTGCCACACTGACGTGCTTTTGGGTCAAATCGCCAATGGCCGCCAAAAACTGGAGAGCCCTCTCCTGTACCTGCCTGTAGAAAGCATGTTAGGTGGATTGAGACGAAAGTAGAGAAAAGGCAAATGAATGCTAAAAAAGTACCTTAGCATAGGAAAGCTCCTCTGAGGGCAGACAGCCAGGGATAGCCTCAAGTGACCCCGCAGTCTCCTTGGCTCCAGCAGACCCATCTCCTTTGGACCCCAAGAACTCGAGGGCTGGTTCTGCGGCTTCCTCCATAGTGTCCACGGCAACCGTCGCCTCTTGGACCCCAGGCTCTGAAGGGTCAGAAGGAGGCACCTCGACAACCTCAACTGCCTCAGCGGGAAGCACATCCACCGCACTGATCACCTCAGAAGGAGGCTCCTCAACGACCTCAGTGCCTTCAGCAGGCCCCTCAACTCCATCACCTTTATCAACCAAGCTGACGACAACTACCGTGGAAATATCACCGACACCTTCGCTGTACCAGCGGGAACCTCATCTTTGCCCACCGCGGCCTCAATAGCCGACTCAGCTGGGGTGTCCGCCTAAGGCCACCTCGGCGATGTTGACAAAAATGTCGGGCGTTGGCTCCTCACGCAAGGTTTCGGTGTCGATCGGGATCCCAAACTGTGCCAAGATAGGCATGGAGATCGGCTCGACTCGAACTTTGACGTCCCTAGAGCCCAAAATCAGCACTGGAGCTGCTACAGGCTCGGCACCCTCTACTCCCTCAAAGCTAGATGCCTGGCCCAAAGAGGAGGCAAGAGTAGGGACCACCCTCGTTGAAGTGCTCCTGGATCGCCGTACCCGCTCCAACGCAGCCTTGTCCTCTTCATAAGAAAAAATGGAATCCAAAGGAGTGTCATTGGAAGAGGGGTAACACCGCTTTGACGGCCGGCTTGAGGGCTCTCGAATGTCCAACACCCCCGACTTCTTCCGACTAGCAGTCATCTCCTCAAGGGCCAGCCCCCAAGTCGTTGCAGCAAAGGCCTCGGCAGTCAGCCAATGCCCCCTCTCCCAGAAAATAGTGGCATTGGCCAAGATGAGGTTCATCAGAGACTTCTCTTGAGCCTTCTCGTTATCATCCAAGGACCTGGTGAGACCAGGCCGCACTCTCCCCCACTCATTGGATACAGTCCAGCTAGACGGAACCGCCAAGTAAAAGAAACGGTCCTTTCAATGCTTGACCGAGTCAGGATTCGCCCCTTTGAAGTTAAAGTCGAGGCGATGGGACAACGAAATACAGTCCGCTTTCTAGGAAAATATAAAAATCGCTCTCACTGACGTGATAGTGAATTTATAGCCATGACAGTGAGAGAAAACACAAAGAGACACCAGGTATCGGACGGCGTTGGGCATAAGCCTCACCACGGGCATCCTCAAAGCTTGAGGATCGCGTACAATTTAGACAGCACTCGAAAACAAAGTCCTCCCTGCAGGTAAATCTCGTAAAGTGTAATGAAGCCCTTTGGCGGAGAGTAGGCCTTGCCGCCTTTGCCATGTAACAAAAAAGTCGTGCTTCCCGGAACCCTAAACTGAGAAGGCAGTGATTGAATGTCGTAGACGGTAAGAACCTATCGGAACTTCCTAACCTTGTCAAAAACCATGTCTGGCAAAGTAGGAGGAGGAAGTATACAAAGGGGGCTCACAACAATTTGAAGACGAAAGCAAAGTACGGGAAATGGTGAGAGGCATGCGGTTTAAATAGGCTAAGATCCTGAACCAAAAACAACATTGTATGGGAAGTCAAACAACCATCCTCATGATGGCAGCTACACGTGTTAGCCCCATGAGGTGCCATGATGCGTGCCTTCCCACTGTCGGTTGAGATGGCTTGACGCCTCGATTTCTCGCGTGCATACGCCGTGCACTAGCAATGATGTCGGCCAATTGAACCATCCTGTCAGCAATGAATGCAAAACTGCAGACCCCTAGGAGTGCCCGCAACGTTAGTCGAAGCGACGATTATGACAGTGTACGACCTTGCTAGAAGCCTAGCGTCCTAAAGATAAGGCACTCATCACACGACATGGCTCAAGACAGAAAGCGGACCACGCATCACCCAGGTCGGCTCGACGCCTTCCTGCCTGGCTAGCCTCCCGGCCAAGTGCTCAGGACAGCCAACCAAGAAGCTGGCCGTTGGAAAACTATGCTGCTGGGTGCCCAGTCCGCCTGACTGCCGGACGTTAGGTCACACATTAGAGACACTCCAATCATAAAGTCATACAAGAAGATAAGGAGACAAGATTCCAGAAGCACAAGAAGAAGGCAAATACTTGGTGGTTCTATTCATTAAATTCTTTTACAAAGTACAAAGTTTACACCAGTAAAAGTACGTAGTAGAAGAAACAGTGCAAAATACATAGAGTAAAAAACTGGTAGCGCACGCCTGGAAACTGGTTTGGGGAAGACGTGTTGGGAGGACAACCGCGGGTGAAACACCACGCGGACTTCGTCTACCTACCCATGGAACGTCCCGACTGGAAACCAAGCGATGTAGGATGTGAATGGGAAGCAAATCCCTGACAAGGATTAACAAAAGACCTCCGCCAATGTTAGGGAAGTTTCCCACTCGGAAGCTCCACCTCCAACAAGCTCCAGCGATGACCACGAGAGAAGGGATCAAGGCAAGGTCACTTCCTAAGATATGAGACAATCCTGGGAAACGCCTGTCCTCAAGAGATCCCTCTGGAAGGGGACATCCGAACGCCAACCGGAGGTGGAAAGTAAAAGGACCCTACAACTGAGTTGCCGAGTGTGGCGGAACGAGAACAGCCAGAGTAGGGTCTAGGAGGCACGAGAGCAGTTAGAACAGCAGCAACACCATGAGCGCCAAGTGCATCTTCAAATTTTCCAAGGCTCCATTCAATCCCAGTGCAAGGCATTGGAGGTCCCAAGACGACTTCGAACTCCTACATCATTTAGTTGGTGTGAGGATGAGCCTTGAGACAAAGAGTAAGCGGCCCCTCCATTTATAACCAAGGGAGAAGGATGGCAAGCTCCCAGTGAAAAGATGCATCAGCCAATGGTTGGCAAGGAATCGATGCCAAGCTTCAATTCAAAACAAGATCTTTCCAAATAGGGTATCGAATTTCTATGTCATTGTACGGAAAGCTACGAAGCACCTGGGGAAGGGGCGTAGCTCTTGGGAACTGGCAACTGAGGCATCTTGGGAAGAGACGCATGAGTAGGCTCGGCACACAACGTCCCATCATCTAACATGCCGAAGATCGGATAGGCCCAACTCCCTGGCATAGGAGGCTAGTGATGGGTCCAGTCACGATATGGGCCAATCTAACAGCTAGCCTGCTTGCTAGTAAAGCCCAATAAGGTGCAAGGCCCCAGAGACTGTCTAGCCAGCCTATCTATTGCGAGTAGGCCCAGGGAGGAACGATAGGCAAGGGTTGGCAGACAGCCTCTCTGACTCAACCTATTACGGCCCAAGTCAATCTTTCACCTCAGCAATAGCAGTCTGGCAACGCAAGAGACGCCGGCGCAGTAGATTTCAGCCAATGGTGGTAGCGGTCAACCATGGGGAACCATCGTGCCCGCCAACCAACGGTAGCCCAGCTAATCTAAGCAAAAGACAGCCTAGCCCCTGTTGGCCACCACCAGCTGCGGTCATGTCATTGCCACAAGATATCTAACAATGGTGGCTCCCATCAGCATTCCAACAGCTGGCGAATTCTAACGAGACACCTGTCGCGAACCTTGGCACCAAAGCCTTCTCTGTAAAGTATTATAAATACTCCTCATTATTGTAGGAGAAAAGGGAGAACTCTCGAGCAAAAAAAGGATCAACCAATCCAGCTAAAGCGACCCTCGAGTAAGATACCAGAGCTCGGAAAGAACCAAGCTCTCTTTCCCCAACACAGCTCTTTCTCTTCCTTACAAAGCCGCTTGTCACTGAGTGCATTTTTAGTAAGCCACTTCAGTTGAGTGCCTTCCTTTTTAAGTCGCTCCTCATCGAGTATACTCTAGTGAGCCACTCACCGAATACATCATATTGGAACCCTGTCCATCTCACTAAGCCGCTCCCTGTTGAGCGCATACAGGAGCCCAAACCTCCTTTCGCATTCCCCGCATACGTATAACTCTGCATTCTTTACATCCTCCTTACATCTTCCTATTTACTTGAAAAGATTTCTAACCTCAGCGTTGAAAGATAAATCGGGGAGTGAGTCCCACCAATCCTCTGATATCTCGTTCGTTGTTTATGGTGCGTAGGTTCTAGATTAACAGTGACGGAGACCAGACCCGCTCTAATTCGACCAACAGTGGAAGATCGACTGGTTCCCTAATCCGCGTTACAACCCGGATCTTGAAATGCATCAATATTTTTGTTCTCATTAATTTTTCTTTGATCACTAAATAATAAAAATGCTTTTCTTGAAATTTATTTTTTCTCCAATATGAATTTTTATGACATCCAAAAAAAAAAGAAAATATTTTCTTTTATTTTTTATTTTTCATTTTTTCCCTGCTGTTTTCCTTTCATTTATATTTTTTAATTCCAAACACACCCTTAGAGTATATTTGGTTTAAAGAAAATGTAAAGGAAAAGAGAAAAAAGTTTCAAGAAAATATTTTTAGTGTTTGGACTGAAGAAAAATTTTAGGGAAAAAATAGTGTAGAAAATGTGTGAAAATGTGGTGTTTTATGAAAATTTCACCTTTTATTTAAAAACAAAAGAAAAATAAAAAAGAAAGAAAAATTCAAGGCTCTTATTTATTTTTTCGCTCAAATTGGGTGCTATTGTCCAAACTCTACAATTTACAATTTGCCACCCAAACTCTCATCTGAACTCTTCCCTATGCTCTCTGCCTCTCTTCTCCTCTGCCTTTTTCTCCTCCTCTAACGTTCTATAATGGACCTTTTGATTATAAGTTGAGAAATTAAAACAGTTCAAATGAGCGTATAAAATAATAACTAAAATGAGC
>JAODPA010016246.1:0-13246 GCA_025585075.1 Nepenthes mirabilis
GGGAGCCCCCTTTTTTTTTTTTTTTTTTTTTTGGAGAGGAGATAACAATCAAGGCACCCAAGGCGGGAACAAAATCCAAATCAGACGACCCGCACCTGGGAGGCAGCAACCAGGAGGTTCAGCAACATAAAGTAGGGCAGCGGAGAGCCAGACCCCGTTTCTTGCCAACTTCCTGCGACAGGGATGATTGACTTAAGTTGAGGGTTTTGTTTCTTCGGGCCTTGCTGCTGCTTGTTGGACCGGTGTGCCCATGGTTATATGTTAGTTGCGAGATGCAGTTATCTGATGTATATGTCATAGCATTTCCAGTTACTCTTTTGACTTGAGCTGATGATGGTTAGGTTGATCTAGTCTTCTGATCTTGAGCCTGTTTTTTTGTATAGATTTCAGGTTCTGTTGAGTCTGTCATTTGGTGTCCTAATTGAGATCTTTTGTTTTCTGATGTACCACTTGCTCGGGGCATGCCCTAGCGTTTATGTTTTATCTTCAAGTCAAAACACTTGGAAATAAAACATAGATTTTATAATTTTTCTCCCATTAATCCAAAATACTTACTTACCAAAAAAAAAAAAGCGTTGATGATCAACTGCCGACTTCGAATTGTGGCCGATTTGGAATTGCGGACTAGGCACATCAATTGTCGGGTGACTCTGAGTCCGACTTGGCATGCGGTACATGGAATGTCTATTGCTGAACTGGCCTTGCACTTTTTTTTTTGGTAAGTAAGTGATTTGGATTAATGGGAGAAAATATTTATAAATAATGATTTATCTCCAAGTGTTATTCCGACTTGGGGATAAACCATAGTCGCTAGGGCATGCCCCGAGCACTTTGATACAACGGATGAAACGAACTGAAAAACAAAAATGCTGGTATTCATACAACACAAACAAACCACTCTAACATCATTAAAGCGGTTCCGAATCAAAAAATAATATGCCAATCCAAGGCAAAACCCTTGATTCCTTTTTTTTTTGTAAGTAATTAATTGTATTAAATTAAATTAAAATGTACAAAGACTGCGTTTTTTACCAAGTGTTTTACCGACTTGGAAAAAATTTTGCTGACTTGGAAAAAGACAGAAAAAAAAGGGATACCCCTAAACACATGACACAAGTCATTAAGAAAAATTACAGAAATATGCGATTACTGAGAATGCAAAAAAACCTAAGACCCCTCCGTCCACGTAGCCTGCATACCACTCCGGGAAAAGCAAGACAAATCAGCACACTCCGTCCAATTAGGCAGAGAATTTATTCCGGAAATGCCATTTCACTCCGTCCTAGGAGACAAGACTACACTCCGGAAAAGGACACACGCATCGAGTATTCAACGAGAGGTCACTCCGTCCAGATCGCAGAAAATCACTCCGGCTACGCCACTCCGTCCAAGGAGACAAAGAGCATTCCAGATCGCAAAACCCTTGATTCCAGCAATCACATTTTCAGCAGAGGACAAGATGTTGCCAGCAACCACAGCATCTGCTTTCCAGCACCATTCAACTGCAGGGAAACGGCTTAAGCCATTCACACAACAGCAAAGGAAACCGTCAGCAAATCCTAACTTCAGCAAAATGTGCTCCTGCTCCTTTTTATGTTGTTGCTCGGGGAATGCCCTAGCCCGTTATTCTAAATCTAAGTTAGCAAAACACTTAGATTTAGAATTTCGTTCTGTAATTTTATTTCCATTCAATTCATTAAACTTACTTACCAAAAAAAAAAAGTGCTCCTGCTCCTTCAACACACGGGAGCATCTGCACATCAGCAGCAAAGCTTCAACCGGGAAGAAGCAGCCTGGAGGAGAAAGCAATCCGGCAAACCGGCAACATTTGAAGGATGGCCACTGTAGCGGGAGACCATCCCAACCGCGCCATCAAACCGGCAATGAAGCTTTTTTTTTTGGTAAGTAAAAACTGTGTTAAGGGTAAGCTTTTTATAGTGACTGGCCCCACCGCACTACGGTCCCATAACCTAGAAACCCCGAAGGATTTTTTGGGAGGCATAGTACCACTTTATGCTTCCGCGGAGAATCGAACGTGGGTGGTGGAGGAAAGAGAAATCTTTTTTAACCACCAGGCCAATGCCGCTTCGACAATGAAGCAAACCAACACTGATCAAGCCTCGTCAGCAATTGGAGCTGAAGACCAAACCGGGAGCAATAGAGAGCAGAAAACGGATTGCTCAAATTCCACGTCAGCGATACGAGTTCCATTCCGGCATTTAACCTACTTTTAGCAAACTCTGCACCTGCTCCATCAACACACGGGAGCATCTGCACATCAGCAGCGAAGCATCTACCGAGAAGAGGCAGCCAGGCGGATAAAACAATCTGGCAAACCGGCAACGTTGAAGGATGGCCTTCCATATCGGGAGTTTGCGTGATAAGGAGCTAGAAAGCCCAGAAGAGGCACATCGTCCAAGTCATCTGGCGATCCATTCCGGGATCTTGTGAGAGAAGGAACCGGATTGCCCAATAGACCATTCCAGGACCGGGCAAAAGCTCACCGCCACTAAGAATCTCAACCGCAGCAAAATCACCAAATAAACACGAAGAAGAAGCCAACAGCACAATCCAAGCCAATTCCTCCACAACAGGAGGATCCCCAGCAGTTGAAAAACTGCCTCAGCCAACTCTTCAGCAACCCAACAGGGGGCATCCACAGATTGGCAACAGGCCAAATCACCAAATTCTACATTTCGCCAGACAAAGGAGTCACACAGCTGGAGAGAACAAAAGCACCGTCGAGCAGATATGCTACTCCATCGCATCGATAGGGATTCCTACATCCAATCCAGGCCACGCCCAACTCTACAGCAACTGAGAGTATCAGAGCCACGCACACAGGACCTTCGTCTACAATAGAACCATTTTGCAACGCGAGAGCCGATATGAGCTACAGACAGCAGCTTCCATAACAACTCCAACTGAATAACGCAGGGAATGGCAACTCTGTCCAAGGACCATAACATCCGCAAGGAAACCAGAAACAGGAAAACTCTTTTTTTTTGTAAGCAAGTAATTTGGATTAAAGGGAGAAAAAATAATTTATAAAATTTATGTTTTAGCTCCAAGTAGTTTGACTTGGGAGTAAAACATTAAAAGCTAGGGCATACCCCGAGCAACATGTACAAAGAATAAAACAAGAAAACCTCCAGGAGGATAACATTCATCAGAAATGACAAAAAAAGAAGTCTGTCTAATGCTACTCTTGAACAAACGAACATCAAGAACGCTATCATTCTTCACTAGCACAGCATCAAGGGGGAAGCAGCCAAACCGGCATCTGCTCCCACATCGCTGGAGCACAGCATGTCAGCCTTTTCGGCAGCAAGTCCAAACCGGCAATCACGAGTCCAACTCGGCATATGAGCAGCAAGCTTAACCGGCATTGAGATTGGCAATTGAAATCGGCCGCAAGTTGGCATATGAAATCCATATTGAAAACGGCAGGTGTACTCAGCCACAGGAAAGCCAAACCGGCCAAAGGCGTCATCAGCAGATGAAATTGACAATAGAAATCGGCTTCAGCAAAGTCATACCGGCCAAATGTCAAAATCGGCATTTGTGTTGTAGCTGGTTTGTTGGCAGTTTCTAATCTGCTGGTGTTGTCCATGCTGCCTATCTGTTGGGCTTTTGCAGTGGTATGTTCTTCTGGTATCTGTTGTGGAGGGTTCCTCCATGTGCGGATGCTGGATAACAGTTGCCGATGAATAACATGAGGTGATCTTGTTGTTGGTGGTGTGTAACGTTGGTTGCACATTGATTTAGAGCAGCTTCTGCAGCAGGAGATGTTGTAAAGCCTTCTTTGCTGAATTTAGCATGTATCTGAAATGCCGGATGGATAATAGCAGATGAAGATAGAACTTGGATCTCTTGAAATGAGATCTGTTCTTGTTGAGGGTGGTTTGTTTCATGCCTCTATGATAGATGGACTTCCCTGTTTGGTTGGGTGATGCATTGGTGATGTGAAGGCCTCTGGTTTTCATTGAATCTGTTGATGGTGCTGATTCTTGGCACTGTGGAGGTTTCTGCTGATGCTGATCTGGTCTTCTTTTGATAGATATATTAGACTTCTGATTTGATTGAAGTATTTTGTGGGCTGCTGCCTCATCTTGAAGAATTCGATGCAGCCGTTTGTACTTTGCTATTGCTCTGTTTGTCTTTCGCGGTGTGTCCCATTTGATTGGGTTGGGGGAGCCCGTGTGCTTATGGATTGGGACCCGTCGGATGAGGGCAGAGTAGCTGGCTGCGGTACCCTTTGGCTGTTTATTTTTCTCCTTGATGAGATTGGCAAGCTGAAGATGGTTTGATTGGTTTGAAGAATCGGCGGGCGCGTTACCAGTAGGAGCTGAAGCTTTGTTCATGGCTGGGTAAATTGCTGCCTCAGTTGGAACAGTAGCAGCTTTTGTGGGTCGTTGGCTCATCTTGACGGAACTGCCGGAGCCGAATATCCTCTGGTTCTGCTCTGTTCTTTCTCTTGCTGGGTGTCCCGCTTGATGATTGGGTTGGGGGAGCCCGTGTGCTTATGGATTGGGACCATGCGGATGTGGACTGAGTTGATGACTGAGGCTTATTTGGTTGTTAAATTGTTCTTCTTGTTGATTGCTGTTATGGCCTTGGCTTGTTCTATTATTCAGAACAGCTGCTGAATGCTGTGCTGCGCGTATGTCCTTCATTGCTGTGGAAGGATGGACTGTGCCCATGAACTGGTGCTGGTTGCTGGCATCATTCATTTCCCCTGCTGCTGGTGTATTTGGCTGTTCAACAGCTCCCATCACCAGCTGCGGGTATTTGCTGGATTCAAGGATTTGGATGCTGGTCCTTTGTGAATTCTGATGCTGTTGTGTCATAGCCCTGTTCTGGCGGCTGTGGCGTGCATCTGTTGGATTTTAGCTGCTGGACCTTGTACGTTGGGGACACGGTGATGTTGTGCCCGGCTTGATGGCGCAGAGCATTTTGGTTTTGTATGCTGCTGAGACGCATCAAATGCTACTGAGGGTAGAGGAGCAGCTTGGCGGCTGCAGTGGTATTGGGCTACTGCTTGATGAGGTTGAAGCCTTGGTGCTTAGGTTTCTTTTGGTTTGCTGCTATGTTCAACAACCGAATATGGTGCTGCTGGTCCCGGTGCTGTTCTCAGGATTCTTTTGTGTTGTTGCTGCTATGTTCAACAGCTGTAGATGTTGCTGCTGGTCTCGGAGCTGGAGCATTCTGCTTTCGGGCCTTGCCGGGCCACTGTGAGAAGCCGGTTTTGGATTCCAGTAGTTGGACGATGGATGATGAACCTGCGTAGTTGGCTATCTAGCAATCCTGATGCATTTCCGGTTGCATGAGCTGGATTATGCTCGTGGATTGGCATGGTTGTTTGTTGACTGATGATTCAAAAATCTGAATCTGGATTGGTGGATTTCTCTGATACTGAGAATTCTTTAGTTGCTGCATTCCCGGGGTTCTGCTGCCCTGACACTGTGATTGAGAGTTCTGCCCCTGTGACACTGCATAGCTGCTGGTTGGTTAGCCAGTGTTGCTGCCAGTGTTGTGGGGTGTGGTTGGTGAGCTGCTGGACCAGTTCTGTTGGGTGTGTTGTGGTTGCTACAGTGGCGGCTGTGGTCGTGGCCCCTGTCTCTCCTGTAGATGGATTCCGCAGCGGCTTCGGATAGGGCTGTGGTGATCTGGCATTCTGGTTACTACTTGCTCCCTCTGATGATGGATTTGCGCTCTAGCGCAAATTTTTTTTTTCATATTGTTATGAGGAACTGTCATAGTTCTCTGTAATATTTTGCCCTCCTAGAGGCCTTTATGTCTTTACCTTTGATGTACTGTCCGCTCGGGGTATGCCCTAGCGTTTTATGATTTATTTTCAGGTCAAAATACTTGGAGATAAATCATAGTGTTTTGTAATTTTTCTCCCTATAATCCAAAATACTTACTTACCAAAAAAAAAAAATGGAATCCAAACCGGGACAATAGAAAGCAAAAACTGGATTGCTCATTCCACATCAGCAGTTCGAATTCCATTCCGGCAAATAATTCAGTGCAAACCGGCTTTGCACAAGCGAGAGCACGAAACCCATTCCGGCAATTAGGCCTATGAAAACCAGATAAAGTCATCCAGCAAAATCTCCAACAAAACCCAGTTGCTTTCCAACTGCAAGCCTGATAAGGCTGCACCGGCTTTAGGAGATCCGGATAAAAGGAGCCAACTCCAGATGCTTTCCAAATACAGACTCCGAATTCCGGAGTCCGCGAGAGCGCCGGAAAAAAAACGGACAAGACACTCCGAAATCCGGAGTTCACAAAACAGCAGGAGAACCTGCTAATTTTTTTTTTTTTGGGGACCCAGATCTGGAGATCTCAGAAATGGAAGAACTCCTGAATCTGGAGTCCACAAAGCCGAGACAAACCGGAGATCTCAGAAGCTGAAATGCACTCCGGAATCTGGAGTTCACAAAACAGCAGCAGAACCTGCCAGCATTTTTTTTTTCAGAAGGAAGGAGATCAAAATACACAGAAGCTGCAACAAGGTACTCTAGAAGCCGGAGCTCGCGAAGGCGCTACAAAGGGAACGCACAAGATACTCCGGAAGCCGGAGTACAAAGGCCAAAGACAAGCCCCCATTTTTTTTTGTTTTTTTGTTTTTAAAACAGAAAAGGAGCCAAAGTTCACAAAGCAAGGGCGCTCCGGAATCCGGAGTCCAACAAGTGCCGAAAACAGCAGCGCACAAAGCGCTCCGGAAATCGGAGATCACAAAGGCAAGGACAGGGAAATTTTTTTAAAAAAAAACAATTTTTTTTTTGGTAAGTGTGTATTTTGGATTTATGGGAGAAAATTTACAAAACATAATGCTTTAACTCCAAGTTTTTTGACTTGGAGTTAGAACAAAAAACGTTAGGGCATACCTTGAGTGACATGTACATCAAATATATCCATACAAAAACCTCTAAGAGGTATGAACACCCTAAAAAATAGAAAATGAAACTGTCATTTTACAAAAGCATGCTACCTAAAACCGAAATGCATCCCAAGAAGTATACCAGGAAGCAAATCGGCATCTATTGAAGAATACTAGTAGCACCCAAAAATCCACAAAGCAGGCTCAGCATCAAACCAGGACCAGCAGTACAAGCCAACTACACAGCCTCATTGCAGCAAGTATGCCTTACCAAAATTCCTCAGCACATCGACAACTAACAGTTGCCAATAATGAAGCAAAACGTCTCACCTGCAATTCCGAATCAAGCATCAAAACCCCAGAGGAGCAGAAGACACAACAAGCACAGGTGCCATTCAGATTGGTAGCCATATTGCCCAACCAACATCAGTACAGGCCACCAACACAGCAAGGGCATGGGGCATTCTGAGGATCAGCATTCACATACACCAATATTTAAGCATCAGCATAATGTAACAGACAGCAGGAGCTGCATCCTAAATCTGCCAGCAGACCATACAGTAGTAACCACGAGCTCATCAGCAGCTCTCACAGCAGGTAAACCCAGAAACACGAGCTACCCATCGACCAGCACATGATCAGCAGCTGCAGCATTGGTCATTTAGACCACTGTAGGGAACTGAATCCAGCTTCAACTCCATTCAACTGCCAGAGCATCAGAAACACCCCGTAGCATGATACTAGGCTCATCAAAGCATCAGCAGCAAATTCCTCAGCATCTTCCAAACCAATTGGTTAACAGCCCAGTTGCAACTGAACAGCAAGCCCTCAATCGCCTTAGGTCTGGCTACACCTCCCATCAGCCAGTCCATCAGATGCCAATTTTACATCCCAGCCTTCAGCTGATGTAATTTACCCAACAAGAGCAACTACATCTTCATGCATTGCACAATTCACGAGCGCCCATTTAAGGAGCTGATTGCAAGGTAGTAGTCTTTACTAGAATGCCAATTAGTTACATTCAAACCAGAACCCGATTTCAAAAGATTGCCAGAACAGCCAAGCCCCATCCTGGAAAGCAGTACCACACCTTCAGCAGCACAAAGGCTCTAGCCAGGGGACACAGACACACAGATCAAGAACAGCTAGCCACACCAAAATCACTCACGAGAAGCTCAAGGCAAAACGCCCTCATTATTCAATCCAAAGGCATGCCAATATAAAGCATGCAGCAGTACGACAGAAAACCAAAAAAAGGTCCCAGATGTAAGACCCAGACTAAAAGAACCCCGGCAGCATGTTCTAAGAGCCAGAGGCTTCAATTCCCCGCGGCGGTATCAGTGGTATTGTGCCTCCCAAAAAATCCTTCGGAATTTCTAGGTTATGGAGCCGCAATGCGGTGGGGCCAGTCACTTAAAAAAGCTTACCCTTAACACAGTTTTACCTAAGAGCCAGAGGCGCCTCTGGATTTCCGAGAGGCAGTTTTTTTCTTTTTCCTTGTTTTAGAAATTTTCCACTCAGATTTTTTTTTTGGTAAGTAAGTATTTTGGATAAATGGGAGAAAAATTACAAAATCTATGTTTTATCTCCAAGTGTTTTGACTTGGAGATAAAACATAAGCGCTAGGGCATGCCCTGAGCAAGTGGTACATCAGAAAAAAACATAAAACCTCTAGGAGGACAACATACGACAGACTTAACAGAATATGAAATCTATCTAATAAATGATCAGACACATCATCAGTCGACTAGATCAACTCAGCAAAACCGAAAGGCAGCTAGCCCTTCATCGCCGTACAGACCCATCTCTACAGCAGTCTCAATTACACACCGGCTATCACTGGCAGAAGAAACAGCAGCACTCCGGCACCAGTGCACTCCGGCATATTGTACTCTGGCAAAAATGCACTCCGGCACTTGCACTCCAGCAAAAAAGCACTCCAGCAGATTGCACTACGCCACATTGCACTATGGCAAATTTCACTCCGGCAAATTTCACTCCGGCAATTGCACTCCGGTAAACAAGCACACCGGCAGATTGCGGTGGGGTTTCTGGGTTATAGGGCCACAATACGGTGGGGCCAGTCACTTAAAAAAGCTTACCCTTAACACAGTTTGGCATGGTGGTGACTAATGCATACGCCTTCCCTCTCCACCCGGGTTCGAATCTCCGCGGAAGCACCAGTGGTACTGAGCCTCCCAAAAAATCTTTCGGGATTTCTGGGTTATGGGGCTGCGAAGCGGTGGGGCCAGTCACTTAAAAAAGCTTACCCTTAATACAGTTTTACTGCATCTTTTTTACGGACTGTCTAGAGAGAAAAGCTCTCGCTTCTCTCTACAATTTCAAAATTCGATTTGAATTTTGAACTTTCCTACGTCTTCTTCGACGCTCCTCACCTGGCCGGGCGGCGCTGGAGCCGGCCACGGCCGGTCTCCCGGTTGCCTCCCGCTCTCCTCATCATCTCCTGCTCTTTGCGTTTTTCGGACCTCTATCCTTTCGCACATTTTGTTGCTTGTGTCTTCTGCGACGCTGATTTTGGGTTTTCCTTCTCTCAATCTTTTGATTCAAGTTTCTTTTCTCATTTACAAATTTCTATACCGAAATTTGAATGTTAGGGTTTCTCGTCATATTTAGCTGGGCTCTCATGCTCTGGTTGCCGGCTCGTTGTGCTGGCTCTGTTGCTGGAGAATTGGCTGAGGCAGAGTTTCATTTGTTGGTGATCCTCCTGTTGCGGTGGAAGTGGCTTGGATCGAGCTGTTGGTTTCATCTTCGTAATGTCTTGGTGAGTTTGCTACGGTTGAGGTTCTCGGTGACCGGAATGGAATCTTCCGGTAGCAGCAAACCTTCCGGTTGTGCAAAACTGGCTTGCACAGGCTTATATGCCGAAATGGATTTCGTTCTCTTGTTTGTTCAAAGCCGGTTTGCACTAGCTAATTTGCCGGTTTGGAACCCGTATTGCTGTCGTGGAAATTGAGCATTACAGTTAATGCTATTTATTGGCCCGGTTTGGATTTCACCTCCATTGCTGACGTGGATAAATCGGGTTTGGCTAGCTTCAATGCCGATTTGGTGTCGCGGTGAGCATTCCAGTTAATGCTATCTTTTGCCCCGGTTTGCATTTCAGCTATATTTGCTGACATGGATAAATCGGGTTTGGATAGCTTCATTACCGGTTGCGGAGTGGTCTTTCCTTTTGCTGCCTTCTGATGTGGGTAGGCGCTTTTAGATTTGGAGTGCTGAGATCTCGCCTGATGTTAGCTGGGTGGTGCCATTTCTCGCCTCTCATGGTTGCGAGTAGTGCTGCTTCTTTCATTTTGGCAGATTTTATTAATTTTTCTTTGCTGCTCGCTGGTTTTGACGCTAACGAACGCCCAAGCCCGATTTCTGAAGCCACTCTGCCGGTACGTGATGTATGTTTAGGCTGGTGTGCCGAAGAAGTGGGAGTGGCCATGTTTGGATGCTGAAATTCCTTCTGATGCGGTGAGTTTTGCAGCTGTCATAGTTGCTATTGTGAGGTGATTACCTCTGATTTAGCTGTATGCTGATTGCTGGGCTGAAGAAGTGGTCTAGGACTCTTCTGCTGGTCCTGGCGCATCCATCTTGTTCGCAGCCAGGGGCTGTGGATTACCGTAAGGGATAGTCTGGTTTTTGGTTGGATTGTTGGTTGATTGACCTTCCTGGTCCGACCACTGATTCTGTCATTTCACCTAATGGCATTGGGTGGTTTAATGCTCCTGGCATTGATCTGTGATTGTTGGATTCGGCTGTGCTTTGAGTGCATGGATTGAGCTCTGTGGAGCTCTGAGATCCTTCTTTTTATTAGCTGGATTCGGATTGGGCTTCCCTGCTGGCCTTGGTGTTGAGAGAAGTTCTGCTTCTCTATGGGCTCAAGTTGGTGTTATGTACCTTTGAATTGGGGACACACTCTTGGTTCTTTCCCTGGAGCTGTTAATTTGAAAGATGTGTCCTGCAAATGCTGTGTTGAACTGATGCTGAGCTGTTGGTTCTTTCCCTGGAGCTGTACCTGTATGGGTTGCTGGTGGGTAGGTCCATGAATTTTGGATGGCTGATAGTTGTTGGGTTTGATGCACTTTGGCTAGTGTTCTTCTGATATTGATCATTGCTGATCTATCTCATAGCTGAATGATGCTGGTTTGATTGTTGCAAATTGGTTTTGATTTAGTGCAGAACCTGATGTATTTGCTGGAGCTGAAGTGGAAATGCCCAGCTGGAGCTGTTGTTCTGGTTGATGTGGCGTGCATCTGTTGGAATTCAGCTGCTGGTCGGATGCCCATCATTGATGATGTGTATGCTGACCTTGGGGACTCGATGCTGTTGCTCCCGGATTTTCATGGCGCAGCTGCCGAAGCGGAGTTCGGCCTGGTGGTTAGTAACGCTCACGCCTTCCCTCTCCACCCGGGTTCGAATCTCCGTAGAAGCACCCGTGGTACTGAGCCTCCCTAAAAAATCCTTCGGGATTTCTGGGGTATGGGGCCGCGAAGCGGTGGGGCCAGTCACGTAAAAAAGCTTACCCTTACTACAGTTTACTTACTTACCAAAAAAAAAAAAAAGATGGCGCAGCTGATCTTGAGTTAGTGTTTTGGTGGCTGTTGGCTGATGGTGCTTACCGTGGCTGTTAGCTGCTGGCTACTTAATGGTTTGCCATGGATTGGCATATTTTTTGTTTAGGAACTATTTTGAGTGGTTTCCTAGTTTAGCATGAATTCCAGCATTTTTGTCTTTTAGTTGGTTTCATCTATTGTATCAAAGTGCTCGGGGCTTGCCCTAGCTAATCAGGTTTATCCCCAAGTCGGAATAACACTTGGTGATAAATCCTTACTTGTAATTCTTTTCTCCCATTAATCCAAAACACTTACTTACCAAAAAAAAAAAAACTATGCTAAATTGCACTCCGGCAAATTTCAACACCGGCATATTTTCCACTCAGATTCATTACCCCGCAATTCATCAAGCAAAGGGGAATTCGAGGAGTATTTCAAAGAAATCCGTTTGATTGAGTTAGGGGTAAGTATAAACTCATCCAAATCCAAATGGTGATGGTGCCGGGAATCAGGAGAGTTAGGAGCCAAGTTCGAACTCTGAGTATCAAGGGACTCAGCCAAACATCCAGATACATCCAAAGGGCACTCTTGATACCCATTGTCATCAGGAGAGGTTGAAGGAACCAGATACGCCAGATCAGAATTAGGGGGGTCTGGGTTAGGGGGAACCGACAGACCAGGAATAGATTGAGAGTCCGAAATGGCCCCATTTGGTGAATTACTTACGTAACTTCCACTACAACCATCAATAGCATTATGATGGGGGGGGAGGCAGGGCATCATCGTCCACAAAACAGGGTAATTGACCAGAGTTACCATCGGCACCGGTTGGAGGCACAGATAATTGGTCATCAGACTTCACATTAAGGACAGGACCAGTTGCATCAATAGAAACGGGATACCTTACATTGTCGCTTTGGACAGGAGGAGGAGTGTCGTTTCTCGAAGGACTTGGACGGAGCTCTAAACGGACGGGGTGGCTTTTCATTTAAAATCCGAAGCTCAAAGAGACGGAGTGGATTTTCTTTAAAAATTCGGAGTTCGTAGGACGGAGTGGATTTTCTTTTAAACTGGACGGAGCCTTTTCTTTCAAAATATCAGGAGTACTTTTCTTTCAGAAAACCCGGAGTGATTTTCTTTTTAAAATCCGGAGTGCCTTTCCTTTGAAATCCGGAGTTATTTTCTTTCAAAGTCCGGAGTGCTAGAAACCGGAATGCTTTTCTGTCAAAATTCGGAGTGCTCAATCCGGAGTGCTTTTTTGAAAAATTCGGAGTGCTCAATCCGGAGTGCTTTTCTGTAAAATCCAGAGTGCTCAATCCGGAGTGCTTTTCTGTCAGGATCCGGAGTGCTTTATTCAAAATGGACGGAGTGCATAAAATCCGAAGTTTATTAAGCACGTATTTCATAAGCCGGAGTTTATTTCAAAACAGAGGGACGGAGCGTAAAATTCATTAAAGGCCGGAGTTCATTTTAACAGTGGACGGAGTTCTTTTCAGAACATAAAGCCGGAGTTCATTTTCGGAGTGCTTTTCAGAACATAAGGCCGGAGCTCATTTTTACAGTGGACGGAGTGACTTTCAGAACATAAGGCCGGATTCTATTTTCTTAGTGGACAGAGTACAAAATTCATTAGGGCCGGAGTTCACTTTCACAGTGGACGGAGTACTTATTAAAGACGTAAAGACCGAACTTCTTTTCCAAGTAAGACGGAGTACTTATGCCGGAGCTCTTTTGCATTAAATCCAGATATATTTTCGGCAGAAGCCGGAGATCGATATCCTGAGTTCTTGTTCCA
>JAODPA010016257.1:0-13243 GCA_025585075.1 Nepenthes mirabilis
AAGAAACAACAAAAAGAGAACATCCTCACTGATACCCAAAAACTAAACTTACTAAGCTTGATTTACAGAAGCTGTGAGTTTGATCGACGATGAGCATTCATCTCTGAGTTGGGGGATCCACGGTCCGGACATTTGCACTTGCCATTCCTTCAATTCTGTCTTTTGTGATCTCAACAAAATGGCCCACCATTTCATGAAATTGCTTCAGTCCGGACAAGGGGAGAATGATGGACGAACGATCTGAACCTGCTACCTGCACTTTGAAGCCAATTAATGCATTGCACATAAAATGCAAAAAAGACTGCAAAAACAAAATTTCCTAAAACTAGGCAAAAGCAACTACAGGGCAGACCTCAGATATTCTTAAAAAATGGCCCCTGCTGTTACTTCCAAGATCAAAGAAGAACCTCTTCTGGTCAGCTCTGATTACTTTGGAAACTACCAAGTGACTGTTAATTTCATCCTGTGGAGGTAGATCGGCTGGCCCTTCCACATTCAATTCAGAAGAAGTGGCAAACTGAGGGCTGTGGCCAGATATAAAGCCAGCCCCAACATCATCTGAAAGCCCAACAAGATGCTCTGAAGGCTCAGAATTTTGCTGTTACAAGATGGCCAACCGGACAAGGATATCAGGTGAAACTATAATGCCCCTTGAACAGAAGCATCCATCCACACCCAGACCCAGCCAACACAGGTGTAGTGGGGAGAGAGGTGGGAACACAGAGAGAGAGAAAGAGAGACAGACTTCAAGGATCAAATGAAAATGAACCTGATTGGGCACAATGAAAAGCCTTGACGCTTCATTAATCTCAGCCAAGGTGTTCCGAAATGCTGCCCACCCTTCCTCTGTGGTGCTTCCAGCAGGAACAATAATAGTGCTGCGATTTCTGCTCATGGAAGCTTCAGAAACCTATGCACACAAAACACCAAGAGATGACAGGAGTGAATATGTGAAACCTGGACTTGCCTGTTCACATTCCAAAAATCACCACCATAATGGAAATATGAGCTTCTAAGGCGAAGAAATTAAACTCCAAGGAACAATGCTTGCAATGAAACTGAGAACTAATATCTGAAAGTGTTACTACATATTCGTTTAAAGGTCCTAGATGGGCATTAATGTTTGATAAAAGAGAAATCACGAAACAACATAAGCCAATAAAATGAAAACATTTTGAGTTGCAAAAGCAGAACGATCCTCAACTAAGCACAATTGAACACAGTGAAACCCAATATCTAATAAATAGGGACCAAATGATCCAACATGTGTCTCAAGCTTCAAAGGGGCATAAAATTATTGTGATATTAATTGCCAAGCAAGCCTGATTTCCAGAAATGAACATCAATAAGCCACTAGCCGAACACATAAAAGACCCCCATCCCGCTACATGCATGTATGATTTATCGGTCAATTTGGGCTTTTTGTTAGGGTTTTGTGATTTTTGGAGGGTTTTATTATTTTATGAAAGTCTAAAAAATATCAAATACTGTATATTTTTATATTAATATATATGTATGGAAACGAGCATGAAACTTGCATTGGTCCGTTATTTTAACATGCATTTGTCCGACAATTGTGGTCACGACTATCTGTTATCCGTTATCTGGCTAGCTCCCGATAGGGGAATATTTGTTATCTGAAATCCCTTTCCATTGGCAAGAAAGGCTCTGTTGTAGTGACCCGCCCTATCTATCTGGTATTTAAAAATAAAATTCAATATATTCAAATGTCATAATATATCTGATAACTTAAGAAATTGCACCTAAAGCCACTGGTAGCAAAACATAGTAAGCAACATTACTTATAAGAGATAGAGTATATAGATGGCCTAACATGGTGGCTTTACCTATATTTAATCTGGCCTAAGGTTACCAGGTTAGAAGTAATCATTTCCTTAAATTAGTCTTTAAATAATCGGAACTCAAATTTTGTGATGCTTTGCATTTCTGCATGGATTTGTATTCGGACTCTTATTTAAACTTTAATTTTGATATTCACCAATTTCTTCCACAGATGGGTTTTGGTATGTCTCGTACATCTGATTTTGATTATATGTTTGATCCGGATTTTGGGATATCTGTTTCTAACTCTGTTCTAACTTTTGTTATTTGCATACGCGATTGGACCCCTTAGCTATTGGATTCTATCCTATATCAAAATTTGATCAGACCTTTAGATTAGACATCTGCTCTGACATATAATTATCTAATTTTCCATCTGGATCACTTTTGTTTTGTATATATATATAAGTTCCGATAGAACTGTTTTCTAATCTGATATCAATTTTAATTTGATATACTATTTGAGTACAAGAGTACCATCAGTTTTGATACTGGATTTTTTATTATCGATGATTTGGATTTAGTTCTGTTATTTGATTTGACATTTGTTTTGGACCTTCTCTCTGATTTGGACTCATTATTTATAAATATGACACTTACAGAGCACTAGGCTAATATTTTATATTTTGTCCATTCAAAGTAGAGGATTGGGCCATATTACAAGAACAGGATTGAGATTCAACGCGGTATCACATTCTCTGGGGAGTATCATATTTATTTAGATAAATGGCATCGTTTGTATATCGATTTATGGATGGTTTTGTTTGGGCTATCTTTGGATTTTAGAGTCGGCTGAATGTAGGCCTCCAGGTTGTATATTAAGATTGTTAGATTCATTTTATTATATGGATGAGTTGCTGTTATTATTTAGCTATCCCCTTACGACTATTTGTAGAACAAGTCATATTTATTTTGTCCGAATGATTATCCGATGAAATCCTATGCGGGTATTGACTTGTCGAATCTTGTATATTTACTTTGTCACACCTGAATTTTTGGCACAATTTTTATCATTGAATTATTGAGATTTTTGTTTTATAAATAATAATTAATTAGACCTGCCAAATTCCGAGTTCGTAACAAATATAAAGCCTCATATTAGGTTGATGCTAACTAGCATAGAGCTTCATATTGGGTTATCATCACTCTTCCTTGATATTGTCCAAGTCTTTTGGGAAAATCTTAAATATATGTCTCTAGCATAGGTGATACAACCTATATTTATGAAATGTGCAAACAGTATTTTGGGCTTAACAAATAATCTCAAAGTATAGCTGAATATTACAATCAATTTTCAGTTATTTGCCAATAAAGGAACCTACATCAACCACTCATATTTCAAAACTATGGCAAAGCAACGAGAGGATATTGATGTTTTGAAGTTCCTTATTAGTCTTCCATTCCACTTTGAGGCAGTCCATGCATAGATATTAGGTGGATCATAACTTTCCTCTCTTGCCGAGGCATTGTCTCACGTTCACCGCTCCACTCTCTCAAAAAATTCCACTACTGGAGATTAACATACATCTATTGCTCGTGGTGGTTTTAGTTCCTTTCGAGAAGGATCTTCCATTAGAGGAGAACAGGGGTCTAGAGGTAGTTTTCCAAAGGGCGGTTGTGACGCGAGAGGCTGTGGTTGCTCAAGAGGTCATGACTCTAAGAAATGTACTCACCATAGTCGTCATGGTTACTCGGTCAATTATTATTGGGATTTGCATTGGAAACTAGGTAGCTAAGCACACCAAACTTCCTAAATGGAAATCTCTCACTCCTCATCTGACATTACACCACAAGATGAGTATGCTGACTTCCTAACTCATAAAAAGGCTATTGCTATGGCCATTGTTGCACAATCAAGTACAATATTCCATTATCTTTTATCCTCCACTTGCAATTCATGGATTATTGGTTCTGGAGCCAATAAACATATAATTGGTTCATTCATTTCCTATCTGAATTATCAATCTATTGATTCTTCTAAATGTATTGCGGTTGCTAATAGCTCTCGAACTAAAGTTGTAGACATAGGAAACACCCACTTGAACCCTAATCTTAATTTATTTGATGTTCTTCATATTCTAGACTTTTCGTTCAGTCTGTTGTCTATTAGTCAAATCACCAAAGTTTTATGTTAGATTGTGAATTTTTTTTCCTTTGATTTGCATTTTTCATGATCTTGTGACAAAGAAGTTGATTGGAATGGACCATGAATCTGGTGGTCTATATTACTTTAACATCTTAACTAACTCTCCCTAAACATTCTGGTCAATAACGTCTCCTAGATAATAGTACTATCATCTTAGCCATCCATCCCTGCCTAATCTCAAGCGTTAAGTTGATGTTCTACAGTCTATATTGTCTCTATTATGTGAAGCATGTTAATTTAGTAAATACTACCATGTGTCATTTCCTTCTAAAAGTATTAGTCGTATCTCTAAATCATTTGAGTTAGTCCACACTGATGAATGGGACCCATAATATTTCTCCCAATAAATTTCAATATTTCATCACTTCTGTGAATGATTTTTCTCATATTACTACGATACATCTGATGAAAAATTCCTCATAGTTATTGTCTATCTTTTAGTTTTTTCAGGCTTAGATTAAAGCTCAATTTAAACACAATATTAGATTCTTTGCTCTAATAATGCTAAAGAATGAGTCCACCACTTCTACTTCCTATCTCACCTCTAAAAGTATTCTTTATCAGACCTCATGTGCATACTCTCTAACAAAAATGGGGACATTGAACAAAAAAATTGTCACCTATTGAAAGTTGCTCAACCCCTTACGTGTAACATGCATGTTCCCAAGCAATTTTGGAGCGACATTCTGCATGCTATCCCATTAATCATGTGCCATCCTATATTTTGGATGTTGTCTCACCTTTTTCTCTCCATTTTCCATCATCTCCACCCTTTTTATTGCCTCTAGAGGTTTTGGGGTGTGGGCTATGTTCATAAATTTAGATCTTATTCTGACAAGCTAGATCCTCAATGTAACACTCGATTCCAATTTGATTTGATTTGACATTATCAATTTAATTTGAGTTAATTTTTGGATATATCAGAAATAATTGTGTAACGTGAAATTCGAAGGATATTCGGAGCAATGAAGCATATTAGTGCCTAAAGCACGCCAAATGTGCACTTAAGTGTGGATTCTAGATTAGGGCACGCTACATGAGGGCCTGAAGCGGCGCTCGAGCGCTGATTCCCATAGGGGTCACGCTCGAGGCACGCCTGAAGCAACACTTGTGCGCAGAGAGGGTTTGGTACAGCGCCTGACGCACGCCTAAGTGGCAATCGTGCACTGATTCAATTATATAAGAAATGACGCACATTGTTTTGGTCATTTCACATAGGAAGGAAGAGAAAGGAGAGAAGGAGGAGGAGAGAGAAAGAGGAGAAGAGGTAGTTCGAAACATTCTTTTGCCAGATCTGTTTAGTTAGATGTTGAGGCAAGTATCCTTATGCCCTATTATTAGTATGTTTCTATTTTGGGTTATTTTTATTTATATTTGGTAGTTTTAATACAAATACATGTCATTTTACTTTTCCCCATATGTTCTACTAGGGCATGTATGTAGATTTACTGGAGGATTCGAGGTTTTGCTTCAGTTTTGCTAATATTCGAGGATTTTATTTGTTTTGTGAAAAATGGATAAATGTTTTGAGATGATATGTTTATGTGTAAGTATATTTGTGAAGAATAAATCAAGAAAACTTGCATATGGGTTGTGCATGTATTATCCATGTATTGTACTTCAGGTCGGGCTCTATCTTCGTTATGTGATTCAATATGAGACTTTTCTCGAGGGGAAAGCTTTGTGAATTGAACATAACTAATATATTCAGACGTCCTAATATATCAAACAGATTTGAAGAGTATACCCATTTCACAGGTGGCAAAAAATATGGCTTTGTTCCCATCTAAAGAGATAGTATGCAAACAGCCCTGCCCATGGGTCTAAATAGTGGTGATATGGTTTAAAATTATGAGAAGTATGTATAACCCTTTCTCAAATTAGTCTTCCGGTCTTTGGTTCTTCAATTTGGGTACGTTTTACATTTTCAATTTTATATTTGAGATTTTGATTGAGATTCGTAAGTTTTGCCCACAATTGCAAATCGGTTGGCCTCGCACAATAAGAACTTGTGACTTTCGTTTTGAATTATACTTTGAGTACGATACCACATTTGAACTTTCGTTGACAGGCTTTTAGATTATGCTTGTACGTGTTTTGTATATATTTATTAACCCTCACTCTAATTTTGGACGCATTTGTTTATTATATTATATACTAATACTTGCAAAGTATTTGGCTTATATTTTCAATGTTCTTATTCCTTCAAATTAGTGAGCTTCGGATGCATTGTAGGGAGTTTGAATGTGGATTGGATTGAATTTTCTCTTATATTTGGTGAGTTTCTATTTCATATTCAGATTGAAAGCATGGCAGATGTATTTTTAGTAGTGTTTGGGTGATGATAGAATGTTGATAATACGTTGTATTGTTAAAGAGACAGCATTCAAATTATTTGATTATTTGGATAACTGTGACATTGGTTCATTATGAATCGGTGATTTAGTTTGTTTTGTGAGTTGCCACTTTTCCTTACGATATTTGGAGTAAGTCGTAATTGTTTATTTGTCCGAAATAGTAGTCCTGGAGATCCTGTGATGACTAATATTGTTAATATGGTTATTTGGGCTATATTAATGTTGTATTAGGTCACGTCAAGATTTTGGAATTGTTTGGTTATTGTTTCATATTTGGGATTTAAATTTTATAGATTAAAATTATTTATTATTTTTAAGACCTTCTTTGACCCGGAGCCATGACACTCGATCTATCAAATGCCTTTCTTGGTTACCCCATATAAAAAGGCCATCGAGCATACAATCTTTCAATTAAGTGCTATATTTTATCTGTATATTGAAGAAGGCATTGTATGGACTAAAATAGTCACCCAAAGCATGGTTTGAAAATTTTTCAGAGGTTATTCTTGAGTTTGGCTACAGCAATGCCACAGTGACCACTTAGTATTCCATATATAGAAGAATATGTGATATCTCTATGTAGATGATATTATCATCACTAGAAATAATGTAGGCAGAATTGCACGTCTAATGCAGTTCCTACAACAACAGTTTTAGACCAAAAATTTAGGAAGCTTCACTACTTATTGGAGATTGAAGTTACTAGATCTCATAAAGGTGCCAATCTTATCTCAACGGAAGTATATACTTGATCTATTATATGAGAGTGGCCTACTTGGTACTCGTTCAGTAGACACTCCAATGGATCCTAATATGAAACTTCTGAAGGAGGAATAATAGTTGTTTGAAAATTTAAGTCAATATTTTCAGTTGGGGAAAAAATTGAATTATCTTACTATTACTAGATCTAATATTTTATATGCAAACAGTGTGATAAGTCAATTTCTAGAAGCTCCTCAAATTCCTCATTGGAAAGGTCTTACACACATTACTAATTATTTAAAGAAGGTTTCAAGATTTGGAAAATTACACAGCTCAAATAGACATCTTCAAGTAGAAGGATTCATATATGCAAACTAGGTAGGGCCTCCTTATAATAGATGATCTACAACAAGGTATGGTACATCCTTGGTGAAACCTTGTTTCATGGGAAAGTAAAAGCAAACTATGTTTAGCAAATATCAAGTCCAGAAGTAGGAAAAAAAGGTGATGGCCCACACTACAAGTGAGCTCAAATGATTAAAACATTTTCTTTAGGAAAATTGTTTTTCCCCTCTTAATCTTGCACCATTGTTTTGTAATAATCAAGTTCCAATACATATTATATCATATCCAACATTTTATGAAAGAACAATGTAATACCCGATTCCCGTTTGATTTGATCTGATATTATATGTTATTTTGGGTTAAATTGAAAATATCAAAAAATAATTGTATAATGTGAAATTTGAAAGATTATCAGAGCAAGGAAACAGCTAGGTGCCTAAAGCGCGCCCAATGCACGCCGAAGTCCGAAAATCAATGTTGTTGTGCTCAAGGAGCGCCTGAGGTATGCCCGAAATGCGGAATCCAGTTAGGACTAGCTCGAGGGGTGCCTGAGTCAGCGCTTGTGCACAGCCCAGGGTTTGGGCGCAGCACCTGACGTTGGCCCAAGTGGCACTCGAGCACTGATTGCCTATATAAGGCGCAGCGCACTACTGTTCAGCCATTCGTGTGGGAAAAAAAGAGGAGAGATGGAGGAGAAAGAAGAGAGATGAAAAAAAAAGTAGTTCAGAGTATCTTTTTGTCAAATCTATTTAGTTGGAGGTTGAGGCAAGTATGCTTATACCCTATCCTTGGTCTATGTCTGCATCTGATAAACTTCGCTTACATTTAAAGGTTTTAATATACATGCATATTAGTTTACTTATCCTATTTACTTCCCTCATACATGCATGTCCTTTTTACCGATTCTTTTAGGGTTTTGTTTGGGTTTTGCTAATATTTAAGGGTTTTGTTTATTTTATAAAAAATGGATAAGTATTTTAAGATATTATGTTCAAGTACTAGTATATTTGTAAAATAAAAGTCATGAAAGCATGTATATGGGCCGTGCATGTGGTATACATGTATCGCTGCCTGGGGTTCGAGCTCTACCTTTGTGATTCGATTCGATATGTGGCCCTTCCCCAACAGGGAAAGCTTTGTGACCTTCCCAAGTGAAAGCTTTGACTCCCTTTTCTGCCAGTAGAAAAAGCCTTTGAAATATGTGATGTAGAGACCCTCCCTGACTATATTTTATGAGAACTATCATAAGATAATTAAACGGAACTAATATATTTGGACATCCTAATATATCCAACAGACTTGAAAATTGCACCCAACTCTACGAGTGACAAAACATAGTGGCTTTGTTCCCTGTCTGCAAGAGATAGTATATAGATGGTCCTACCTGTAATATCCCCAAGCACTCGCTTGTGAATATTGTCCGCTTTGCAACACAAGTGCACGGTTTTGTTTCTGGCAGACGGCCTCTACCACCCCCAAAACACGTCTACAAGGGAGATGTATCCACGCCCTTATAAGGCACGCTTCGTTTCCCTCCCCATCCAATGTGGGACATCACAGTCCACCCCCATTGGGAGCCCAGCGTCCGCGCTGGCACACTGAACCGGGACCCATCTCTGATACCATTTATAACGTCCCCAAGCACCCTCTTGTGAATATTGTCCGCTTTGCTACACAGGTGCACGGTTTTGTTCCTGGTAGACGGCTTTTACTGGCTTCCACCGCCCCCAAAACGCGTCCACAAGGGAGAGGTATCCATGCCCTTATAAGGCACGTTTCGTTCCCCTCCCCATCCGATGTGGGACATCACACTACTTATGGGTCTAAATAGTGGCTGATATGACTCAAGATTACCAGGAGTATGTGAAACCCTTCCTCAAGTTAGTCTCTTGGTTTTTGGTTCTCCGATTTGTGCATATTTTGGATTTTGATGTGTTTTCTGCGTTGATTTGTATTAAGAGTTCCTTTGAGATTCACAAGGTTGCGCACAGTTGGAATTCGGTTAGTCTCGTACATTTAAATATGTGATTTTGATTTGAATTATGTGATTTTCTTTCGGATTATATTTCGTTCAGAATATGTACCGTTGGAATTATATTTTGATAAGATTGTGCTTTGAGTACAAGACCACCTTCGGACTTTCGTTGTCAAGTTTTCGGATTTGTGGTTCTTACACGTTTTAAATATGTTCATTGACCCTCCTAATTTTGAACGTTATTGTTTATTATATTATATAGATACTTGCTGAACTTTCGGTCAAATTTTTATTTTTTTATCCATCAAATTAGTAGATTTAGATGCCTTGCAGGGAGTTCAGACGCAAAGTTGATCGTAGCCTCATTTGTATTTGGTGAGTTTTAGTTTATTTTTGTTTTGGAGATGTATTTTGGACTTTAAGATCGGCCGGATATAGGCCCACAATTATGCATTGAGAACAGTTGAATCATTATGTATATTAGATATGTATGTGATTGGTTTGTCCCTCCCTTACGTTATTGTGGAGTAGATCGTGATTTATTTTATTGTCTAGATAAGTCATCCGATGAGATCCTGTACATGTTATTATTATGGTTATCATTTAGGTTTTTGTCAGGTCATACCTAGATTTGGGTTTTTAATTTTGTGGGTTTTAATAAATTGTATTTGTTTAGACCTGCTTTGGTCCAGGTTCGTGACAAATGAAATACATCAAAGCTAATTGCCATTTCATCGCAACAAGATCATAAATGATGTTATATGCACGCCATTTGTAAAGTTTAGAGATCTACTTGCTAATCTACTCACAAACTCCCTTGGTGGTAATTGGCTAAAATTCATTTATTCCAAACAAGGTTTAAATGACATTTACACACTAGAAGGAGTGTTAAGGAAGCTAAGGAGATAAAACAAATAAAAAGGCAAGATTAGGCAAGATTGTGATTAGCGAAGATCAGGGGGAAAGAAGAATTAATTATCTCCCCCACTTTCCACGTTCATACAAACCCTAATTGCAACACAAGTCAGCAACAACACATTAACAACTGTTTATATAACGCAAGTCTCTAATATATGAGAAAGGGGAAAAAGAGATAACCTTACTCTTGCAATGTAGAGGTTTTAACTACTCTAATCTCTTATCTTCAATATCATTATCTTGGAGGAGTTTCAACGAACACAACCTCAAGAAAGCACTTTTGGCTTCAAATAAAATTTTTCAGACTCACCCACAAATCCTTCGGGTAAATGAAAGCATGACCCAAAAGACCAGCATTTCCACCTGAGACGTAAGATAACTCAGATTTGAAGCAAATAACATCCACAATAGGAGAGCAGTCTTCAAGAGGACTAATCACCTTCATCAGCAAATAATAAGTGCAATCAAATTCCAAGCTTTCACCAAGAAAACCATCTTAGCAATGGTAAATATAATTATTGCTAGATAAACTATCCCAATCATCTTCCACTGACATGTATGATCACAGCATCCATCAGAATCACTAACAAGAGCATCCATAAACTCCCAAGTGATTGTACGAACCTCCAATGTGTAGCTTAACAGCCATAGATGGATCTACAGGGACATCATAACCAAGAAAACATCTAGAGCAAAGTCGATGGAGCAAACAACCAACCCCAGTGAAGCAATCTGAGACTACTTCTAACAAAGATCATAGCCCTACAGTACTAATATCAAAAAGAAACACCCATTCCCCAACATGGCAGCAAAAGATAAAGAGGCAACAAAACAGCTCTACACCATCCACCAAAAATCAACTTCTACTTGGTCCATCCTGTTCCTTGACAACCCTTATAAACTATAACATCTGGCCTCATCTTAAAAAGATGAAACAGATTCCTAGCCAAATCTGTACTGCCCTTTAAACAATTGCTTGAGCCAACAAATAAATTGACCATCATAACATGCCCCACAACAATAGGATGAATGGAAATGACATGAGTTTTTATTTGCTAATATCGTTTTAATAATTTTAGAATTTCCTTATTATGAGTTGTTATTCATGGCCTGTTTTGTTAGGTTTTATATCATTATTAATCTTTCTTATTATTAGAGTTTCCTCATATTTATAATTTCTTTATTCTAGTATTAGGATTTTCTTATGTTTTTTACTCAAGTTCTAAGATATGTTATATATGTGGCTATAAATTCTATATCTGTAGACGTTTGCAAGCAATAATTTGATCCATTAATTTCTGATCCTGTAACTTGCAACCCAGCATATTCTCATTTGCATGGCTCCATCATAACTCTCACTCCCTTTCTGTGTGTGTGTTGTGCTATCCTAAATCTTCTACAAGGCTACAACTAAATCTTGTGTGATCATTACTTTGGCACAAGACTCTTTGTTTTTTCCTTGCTCCATCTTGCATCTCCTTTACAAGAAGTCCATTGCATACCTATATCCAGGAGGACCAATTCAAAAACCCCTTTCAAACATTGTATGGTGTGAGCCTCAGAGGAAAGTATCATAATGGCAAGGAAAAAAAGGAACAGTGCGATGGGGCATCCAACATTCCTGGGGTAAATACGACATATACTTGCAAATACATCCCTAATTTCATATTAAACTGCACTTTTACTTGGAACACCATTTCATTTCATGAAACTGCAGCCGGCTCATCACATATCAACAGTTGTCAGCAAAATTGTGCTGCTTTTCCTGACCTAATTAGGAGTGAAAGCTAATGGGAAAGCACAAAGCAGAGGATTATCTTCAGGATAGAACAATAGATATGGTGTGGTTTACAATTTACAAGAATTATAAATATTGATGCATAATGTGCACATAATGAAATTGAGGGGGGGGGGGGGGGGGCAGTGAATATTACCTTCAAAAAGCGTCCCCTCCTATTCTCACCAACATCAAAGTAAAATACCTAAAAATAGAAGCTCAGACGTTAGTCTGGGCAGGCAATAAATCACAGTTGAACCAGGATAAATAGATTAATCACGTAGAACGTTCAGGAACAAAATAGGGAAGAAGAGAAGACCTTGGTATCGAGCTGCAATTCCTTGCTAAATAAGTCTTGTTCTTCCGAATTAACATAGTAATTGAAGAGATCTAAGAACCAGGAGATTCCATTGGAGGGGACGATGATGGTGGACCTCGTAGCAGAGGTCTTCTCCGATATCTTCAAATACCGACCCCTGGGATTCTCCTTGAGATCGAAATAGAATAGCTTGTGCTCCACCTGCAGCGTCCTACATAGCAGTTCCACGTCATTCCCTCCTGAATTTCCCTCCATATTATTGAGCTTCCTTCGTCAAAACCCTAATTCCACCCCTAAATGAACTTTGGTCACTTGATCTATCAGAAATGCATGCTTAAGAGTCTACGAAAGAGTCTAAGTTTTTGCTTTTTCAAGTCTGAAACGTCAGGAAAATCGCCAACTCAGGAGGCCATGGTAGCCGGCAGATCAGAAAAATGGGGAGAATGTGCAGAGTTTCCGGCAATAGCGTGGTGTCAGTAGTTGCAGTTCTTGTGCCACGGGCAAGGCAGAGGCATCCTTAATCTTTTTAAATTCCGACACCACCAGCAGTCTCTCACCATACAGCATTGCGTTAGGTTCGCCTCAATTATGTTGCCTTCTACCGCGGGTCTGCAGTGCGTCCGCCTCTCGCCCCGTGTGCGCTGACGCTGCCAGCCACCCAATAATTCTCAATTCTTTCTTTTTTTTTTAACTTTGCCAACTTTCCATAATTAAATTTTACAGTTTTTAAAAATATAGGCACCAAATGAACAAAAAATTATATAATAAATAGAAGTTATCTTATAATATTTACTAACGGTACGTTTGATTGTTAGAATAGTTATTCTAAATAATAGAAAGGATGGGAATAGAGTTGGAATTG
>JAODPA010016268.1:0-13243 GCA_025585075.1 Nepenthes mirabilis
AGATAAAATATATTAAATACCCCAATAATTTTTCATAATTTTAGCTTTGATAATTTCTCTACTAATAAAAAAATAGTAAGTTTTTAGAATTACTTGTGAATAAGTAGTGATCGAGAAAATGGATGGAAATTTATGCGATGATAAATACGATCTTTTTATATACCCCGCGGAAGTGGCAGATGAACGGCTCAGATTTAAGGATAGCTTTGTTGTTAATCGGACACCACTGCTCTTGATCACCTCTGACCTCCCCCTCTTCTTCACTCGGTCTCCTCCCCCTGATTTAGATCTCGGGAATACAAGACCGGAACCCTAGAACCAAACTGAAGAGTATTTGATCGTCAGCCATGGCATTTACTTCTCGTCTCTTATCTAAGTCGAAGCAGGTAGTTAGCCATTATTGTTTTTGTCATCCGGACTGTTTGTCTATTCTACTTCATTCAATTTTTGGATCAAATGATATTCTCTTTGATTTTTCACCCGACGGAGATTATGAGCTTCAGGTTTATTACTCTTTCTATTATCAGCGACCTCTCCTTTTGATCAATTTTTACCGTTAGCGACTTAACCTGATGGTTTCTTTTCCTCGAGCTCTGCGGTTTTAGGAACTAGGATTGTAATTGTTTTCTGTATTTTGACAACTA
Source organism: Nepenthes mirabilis (assembly GCA_025585075.1). Lineage (NCBI taxonomy): Eukaryota > Viridiplantae > Streptophyta > Magnoliopsida > Caryophyllales > Nepenthaceae > Nepenthes > Nepenthes mirabilis. The sequence goes on from JAODPA010016268.1 coordinate 645, forward strand.
TGATACGGGAAATAACAATGCGTTTTAAGGAATTCATGTTGAGAAATTGCGATAGCCTTCGGATGGTTTTCCTGTCATGACTTCGAAATTTGTTTTCTTCCGCTATCCGGTTCTCATGAGCTTATGCCAGTATGTGTGGGAATGTACCATGTTACGTCGGAAAATGTTTATGGCGATTAAAATGTCCAGATGTTATATAGTCTGGAAAGAAAGCCATACGGGCTTGTGGATTCATCGGCTAATTGAATATAGATACCGAGTCTTATTAGTTTTTATTTTTCATTAATTACTACAATGAATGATCTACATGCAACTTCTTTCTTCTTCTTTTACAATTGCTTCCCCAAATTTACAATTTTATTTCGGGCTGTAGCTATATGTTGGTCAGATAGTTTTACAGCACCAACGTCTTACTCCCGCACGCTCCTTTGCCAAAGATGCTGCTCTCCCAGCCCTCAAGGGAGATGGTGAGTGAATAATTTCTCCCACATAATGCTTTATCTGGGTGCTGGTTATTTCCCGTTCACCATATTGAAATTTTTACATATGGAAGCTTTCATTTGGAACAAGCTTTAGCAATCTTGACATTCATATTGTTACCATTGCATGCTGTTGTAAACCTGCAAACCAACGTAGGAAATCAAACTTGTGCAACTAGGAATCGGTCTCAGATAGTGGTTTCCAACCTTCAAACCATGTACATTTGTGGTTTGGATTTAGATATGTGGTGGTTGTGTCTCGTTCTTTGTTTCCATTTCATTTGCCCCGTTTATCTGTTCTTTGCAAATTTATTCGAATTATTGAGAGTGCTGCCGATGGTAGCTTTAGCTCACCTTCCAAATTTTACTCTCAAGATAATGAGCTGATGTCTCTGCTGGTGATTGGTCCAAACATTTGACTTTTGGTTTTGTTGATGAACAGAAAGGATGGATATTCTTTTCTTTCTCTCTCTTTTTTAGTGAAGAAAAGCTTGACTTTAGTCAAGGCGGAGAACATTATGTTAATGTGATTTGGATAAAGTTCTTGTTATCCATCGAAAGCACAAAAGATTTACACCATTCAATTTGTTATTCATGCAGCTAATTCATTGAAGTTTTCAATACAAATGATGATTCATTCAATCTTTTTTTTATTATGACTTGTGCTCATGCTGAAAGAGATGTTGAAGAACATATTTTTGGAGGTTAAGAAGAAGTTTGAGACAGCTATTGGTATACTGCGAAAGGAAAAGATCACCATAGACCCAGATGACCCAGCAGCTGTAGCTCAATATGCAAAGGTCATGAAGACTGTACGAGAAAAGTAATCTCCTCTTTTATTGATGAAATTATCATTTTATTTTTTTTACTTATATGTTTTGCACTTTCTTGTGATTGTATTTATTTTAGGTTAGTTGAATACCATCTGAAATCTGATACTATTTAGCAACATATGTTGAGTGCTATTTTTTGTGTGGTATTCTTGGTAAATATCCTTCTCTCTTTTATTACTAGCTATGGATGTTATTCTGTGAGGTTTTCAAAGTGGCCTTCCATCTATTAAATGTCGTAGATGTTCCTGACCAATTGCCTCAAGCAGGCAATTATATTAGCCTTCATATTAACCTATTTTCCAGATTATTTTCCTTGTAAAATCACTGGGTCATCTAAAATTTGACAATTATGATGTGCAGTTGTTTGTGAATTTCCTGTTAGCAGTAACTATACAATCTTTCTATTAGGCATTTTGTTGTTGTGAGGCATTCACCAAAGGCTATCTCTTGGAACTTGTCAATGTGACCTTGCCCGTGGTCTTGATAAGAAGCTTGAAGCTGATAGACATAAAGATCAATGCAACATCGTATGACCACCATTTTTAAGCTCTCATTTACTAGTTCTACTAATATATCATGCCCTTCAGGGAATGGTCACTGTCCTGTCACTTTCTGATTTACAATTTTGGTTGCCCTTCAGTTTATAGACGTTAGTGCCAATATATTCTTTTGTTTTACCAAATAACCCAATTTTAGTTATTTAACTGCATCAAATGATGGTTAATGGAAACAACAGTTCTTTTCCCTGGAATTAAAAATGGGAGGAACCTTTTTTCCTCTGAAAATTTGTTTTTCTGGAGACCTTTTGCTGACATCTTTTCTATTGCGAACTTCAATATCTCATTTTTGCAAGCTGTGTAAACTTGCCTCTTCAAAAACCAGTCACTTGAAATATAAATAAGATAATCACTTTGACTTTTGTTCCTGGAGATCGCAGATAAACATTAGAAGGTCATCTTTCTTTCTCATGTACCAATCATATTTCCAAGCAGCTATGTGCTTTATCAAATCTTCATCTATCTCAGACATTACGCTATCAAAGCTATGTCTACAGTTCCATATTGGTTTTATCAATGTTTGAACTTATATAGCAATTTAATCTTTCAATTTCCTCAGTTTGTTGATAATTTATTCTAATTTTATGTTCCAATTCCAGTTTCTTTTATTTGTAGACCATTTTTTAAACATTTTTTCATAAATAAAACAGTGAGAGAAAGATGGAACATGTTGGCCCAATCAGATCCCACATCCCATTTCTGGCTGCAGCATGGGTGATGCCTGCCCCATCCCTTAACCCTGTTGATTTGGAGTCATTTGTTGGACTGGAAGTTATCTTGTTTTCCTTATTAAGTGGATTTTCTGTTCTATGAATCTGCTTTTTTTTTTTTTAATTAAAAAAGAAATCAGCATCTATTTGCAACTATTATGGCTGCTTTTCATCATCTTTAAGTTTTGGTTGATTACCCTTCAGTGAGTATCATCGTGATGCACGTGAAGGGGTTTTACGTTAGACTTGCAACCAGCACTAGTTACTGACGTCTAAGACCATTCTTCCCTGGCTACAATGTCTTGACGAGATATTTGACATATTTATAGTTTGGAATGGCATTCTTTTTCAAATGTTACGAGTTTTCTGCTTGCTTTAGATATCATCAGCTAATCGAGATAAAACATGAGAGCCACATACTCAAATGATGCACCATGTGCGTTTTTCTGGTAGCATTATCTTTCGGTATGCCATGCTTACCATATGGGATTGTAATACCATTTCTGCTGGTTTGAAAGTTTGACTCGATCATGCTTTCTTGCTTCTATTGTTACACAATTTCCTCCATTCGTTAGAAAAAACTAGCCATGCATTCACCTGTTATGCCATTAATTTACTGCAGGGCAGATCTGTTCTCAGAGTCTCAAAGGATCCAATACACTATCCAAACACGAACTCAGGGAATCCCTGACGCTCGTACCTATCTCTTGACTTTGCAAGAGATACGCATAAAGTATGTCCGCTGTAGTCCCTTTCTATTAGAGTTTCTGTATGGTGTGCTTGTTCTTATTATTCATTTTGATACTATCTCAGGTTTTCTTATGGTGCATAATCTAACTTGTTATGTTGTACAATATTCTCATTTGATTATGTTGATTGCTATACAGGAGAGGGCTAACGGATGATGTTGGTGCAGAGAGGATGATGTTTGAAGCATTGGATAAAGTTGAAAAAGAAATCAAGAAACCTTTAATGAGGAATGATAAAAAAGGAATGGGTCTTTTATTGGCAGAGTTTGACATGATCAACAAAAAGTAAGTGATTCTAATCAAAAAGATGCTGGGTTTTGATGCATAATGTTGGGTGAGCACTTAAGCATTTCCTGTTGTCTTTTTTGATAACTTTAGCCAAAAACTTTGCTTTAGCCCTTCTACTTGTGCGGCATCAGAGTAGTGTTTTACCTGTTAAATCTGCTTGTTCAGGAAAGATTTGCTTTGTTAAACTTCTGCTAGTACCAAAAGGAAAGATTTTCTCTTCAATTGGAAAATCAGCTTTTGATTTAAATGATATTTTGTAACTTATACACTTTTTTTATTTGTCCCCAGAAGATTATTCTTGTTTGAGTCAATAGTTTACAGATGCTTCTCTCTATAACTAAGTTGCGTGCCACCAAATAGGTTGCATTTGACTGTTAACGTTATATGTTTCATTTGAAGCAAAAGGGATTTCCGGACTCTTGGATTAATATTATTAGGATACTATTGGTGGCATTAGAAGAACGCCTCTTGGAAGGAATCTTGTATGATTTCAAACTCTGCCTTGTTAAACGGGGATGGTCAAATGAGCTGGCTGTAGCTGTTATGTACATGATGTTGCACGTTTCTCATTTCTGGGAAAAGTACCATGGTTTCAGAGGACAAAGTGTATCTAGATGAATTTTCCTTTAGTTTACATTTATCTTTATTTCTTTTGGTGATTAACCATTTATCTTTCATTTAAAAAAATTAGTCATACTTTCAGATCATTCATTTCAAAATCATGATTCTAGACTATCATTGTTTGTCATCTGTATTCAGGGAACCATATAAAGGTTCATGTGCATCTTCTTTCTATCTCCCTTGTTCGGGTGATGAAATAAATCCAAAAATGGATTTTTGTTATTAGGAGAAATACATTTGGTTATTTTATATTGTTTGTTATAATCTTTTTTTAAGTATTTCCCCTTTCTCTTTATCTAGTTATACCTATAGTCTGGGTTGATATTCCCATTTCGACTCTGCACCATTGATTTCACTATTGAGAGGCCATTCCTCTCAGATCAAAAAAGAGTACAGATGCTTTATTTATCACCAAGTAGAGATGAATACTATATGGTAGCGGCAGGAAATTCTTTGGCCTCAAATTAGGCATTTTACTAGAGCTTTTTATTGTATCGATCTATCCTTTGTGTGATTCCTATTGAAGCATATACTTGTACTTGGGGTGGTGAGTGCAATATGTGGAGTAATTCCCGATATAGCATTAAAAACAAGACGTGTAGGACTCTGCCCCCTTTTTGTTTTAGTTTTTTTCTTAATGATTAATTGTCTTTTTCTTCTTATTTAATTAAACTTAGATTGTATGAAAAAAAATTCTAATATAAGAAATATTTCTTTTTTCTTCGTTTGATGCGAATTTGATTAGAACTTGCTCAATCTATTCGATTGTGACCATATAATGCAATTTCGGATTTTAGCATTTTAAATATTGTCATTTCTTGTACTAGGCTGGGAATTCGGAAGGAGGACTTGCCCAAATATGAGCAGCAGTTGGAGCATAAAATTTCAAAAGCTCAGTTGGAAGAGTTGAAGAATGATGCTTTGGAGGCAATGGAAACCCAAAAGAAGAAGTAGGTTCCAATATATGGAATTCTCAGTTCATTGCTAGTATTATGTATATATAGCCTGGCTTTTTTCCCTTTTCCTCTCCCTCCCTCTTTGTGGTCCATTGGGTGGCCGATTGTGCCACCATCCCATCCCATAAAACCTATCACTACCCTAGCCTAGAATCAAGGAAGGGGGTTGATTGCTGAAGAGGTACCCCTTAATTATACTGGTTTCTAGTTGTGACATTATCCTAAGTAGTATGTGAAGACCTTATTAGTAAGTGTGCCATTTAGATGTTTGGGTTGTGGAGTCCTTGAAATTGGTGAACTATTGTGAAGTACCTTTTGTCCACCAAATCTAAAAGCTCCTAGATTATTTTCCGTTGTTGATGTTTGAGAGAAAAAAGAGACCAGAATCATACTTGATAAGTTAGAAAATTGATAGGCTTAGAAACTTTCTCATTGAAATACATGCCCCTTGGAAACGAAAAAAAGAGAGAGAAATGGAGAAGAGAAGGGAGACACAAACGCACCACCACTACTATCATTGCACTGCCACCATTGCCGCCACCTACTGCTGCTGGTGCCTTCCAACAAAATCGTTGGTTGTTCATCTCACTTCCCCTCCGTCCTTGCCCACCCCTTGCAATCCCCTACCATGACGAGGCCAGCTGCCTTGCAAGGAATTGTCAGGCAGGCCAAACCAGAAGCAGGAAATGAAGCCCTTGTCCTCAAGGAGGCCAAATCCAAGGAAGCTGAACCTGGCTTTCCCAATTGCCGGCTAGGGGGGAGAGAGAGGGGAGAGTGATTGTGAGAGAAGGGGAGAAAAGAGGGGATTGAGGACAACAGAAGCCACCTCCCTGCTGCTGGCTGAGCTTTTTTCTGTCTCTGCTGCTGTCAGCAGCGTCTGTAGATGGCTCCATGAGCATGAATGAGAGGGGGACCTGCTATGCGCAGGGCACAGCATTACTTGCTGCTCTCATCCTACCCGGTGTAGGAATTTAGACTTTGAAAAAAATTAGAATAAAATGTGAAAACAATGTTTTTTTTTTTTTGTTTTTATTTTTTCAACTGTACTGAGTATTTGGACATTTTAACATTTTATAAAAAATAATAATAAACATTTTTAAACTATATATTTTTATAGAGATTAGATCAACTGTTGATCCAATATTGGTGTAAGGTGAAGGAGGCCCCCCTTGTTGCCTATGTGCATTGTAGGTCTTGGAGGAAGGTAAAGACCAAAAAGTTGTTGCAGTGTTGTGAGTTTCCATAGTTTCATAAGTATTCAATTCTAATGATTCACCTGTTCTATTTTTTGATCATTCAGTGCTGATGAAATTATCTCCGGGAATGTAATTCTTTTACCAGGGAGGAATTCAAGGATGAAGAAATGGTTGATGTAAAGTCCTTGGACATCCGAAATTTCATCTAAGATTCAAGCTTGGATTTCAAAATGTAGCCGATTCAGAATTGCCCAGAGGGAGTGGATGCGCCTGAATTGATTTGTGGGATTGTTGCTGATTTACCCGTATCGCTTTTGCTGTTTAAAATAAAAAAATGAACCATCCATTTTGGAATTGATAGACCTGATTTGATTGGTTGCATGCTTCGCTGTTTAATGTTTTCCTAAACCTCCCTGTTTTGCCTGCTTTCAGTAACCTCACAGCTGAAACTTAGAGTTAACCAACTCAGTAGCACATCTGATGCAAATAGCAGCCAAGCTCCTTCCTCTTAAGAGAAGGTACGTTAAATCTCCTTCTGACCATGTTTTGAAATAGAGAAATCATTTGGAGAGACCATCAGGTCAGTTGGATTTCTATGTATATCTATCTATTTTTGTATGGATTCGTTACTGTGGATGGATAGATGGAGTGCCATGCCACCTAAGGTTGTCCTTCTAATGTCATCATCCTGCGAAATACCATTAGGACAATATTTGTTGTGTGCTGCGGCTAGCTATGGAATAAGATCTTTAAGTAGCTGAAGAAATTTATAGGATAGGAGAGCATGCTTCTTGATTTTTTGCTTCTAAGAAAAACCAAGGAAAGGCGATTAGTCAGGAGACTTGAATTCAGATCAAATCAAATACTTAAAGACTTATAATTTTAATCTATTCATTGTGCTTCGGATCCAGACGTTTATATTCCCAATAGCTTGGATTATATATATATTTTTTCTCTCGTGAAGGGAAATTTTTTTTTAATTTGACCATTTTATAGTATATATTGATTAAGTTACTCACACGGTTTTTCAATAGACAATCAATCTATAAATCATCGAATATTATTTAGTTCATACATTAACTTTAAAAAAATCCCTGGTTTTTCAATAGACAATCAATGTATTATTCATTGAATATTATATAGTTCATACATAGACTTTAAAAAAATCCTTCAAACTATTAAGAATATGTAACTTTTATAATGTTCATTACATAATGTAATACAAATCTTACAAAGCTCTTTCAAGCATTACCTAATCTATCAACAAGTGTGTGCAGAATAGGAATTGATGAGGCTATGGAGGTGGCTTAGTGGAAAAGATGGTAGTGTGGGAGAGGCACATCGGTCCCCCTTCACGTTCTAAAGTAAAAATGAAAGGTCTGTGACCGTGGAGGGCACGATAAATGTGGGCGGTGGTTTAGTTGGGGTTAATGTGGAGGTTTCTGTGTTAAATGGCTTTTAGATACTGCCAAGTGATGTTGGTATGTTGTGGGTTCTGGAATGATTTGGCAGCTAGACAGTGCTTTTTTTTAACCCTAAATAAATCTTTGCATAATCACTTTATTCACAGGAGCTAGAGAGAGAAGTACCAACGTTGTTCATATGAAAATGATTCCTTCAGTCTAACTATCCATTCTTTACAATGGATTATGAGGGTCCTAGGATTGAAGACTCTTAGAAACAATACCTTAACGGATATCCTTACCTTTTGGCCTTTTATTGGAAGTTGACAGAATGTTAGGATTACTACAAAGTACGAGAAGGCTAAGTTAAGAAGAAGAGGTTGAAAATCTCCTACTTGATAGTCTGCTGGATTGTTGGTCCAATTTTGCCCTACAGAAATAAAAAAGAGGTTTATCAATAACCGAGCCACTTGTATATTGTTCTTTAGCTCACTACTCCTCTTGGCAAAGTCATTGAAGAAAGTTTAAATGCCAAAGAATAATCTTTAAATGCTATTATGCAACCTTATAAATACTAGAACATAAGGTAAAGAATACCAGAAATTAAACGTATGATCATTAAGTTGAAAGCTCGAACTCAGGAAGAATAAGTATGCAAAAAAAAAAAAAACTCAAATTAGGAGTATAGTTGAGAGAGAGAGTGAGAGAGAGTGTGTGTGTTGCTAGGCTTTATGCAAAAATAGATTTCCCCAAAGTTCAGTGAGAGAGCGTAAGATGTCAAAAATTTTATGTTGTTCATGGAACAATTTGGTGTGATTTGGATAAGCAAACTACCTGTTACATTCTAGATTATTTTGGCATTGAACAAAATCATCAAGCAATAAAAATTAGTAGCATTTTAGAATAATTATTTAGTCTAAAATGTTTTTTAAAGTAAAAAATACTAATTACTTTTAAAATTGAAATTGAATATTACATTTTAGATTATTTAGACATCAAGATATAATATTAACACCCGACTAATCGGTGGCCTCGGGGGTTAAATAGTCGCCATTTAATTTCTTAGCCATTTTTTTTTTCAATTTAGACTTTGTATGCAAATTTCAGAGTAACTAATCTCTTTGGTCAACTATGACAAAATAAAAGTTGTAAAAATTGCATAATAAATCAATGATTGTAAGGCGTCATCAAATGTTTCCGAATAACATATAATTCCTTGGTAAAACCTTAATAATTTTTGTTTTTTAATTAAAGCTTTGTGTGTGTTTCCAAAGGCAGTCATCCCAAAATCATATGCTTCCTAAATTTGGGTTACACAAAGACAAACTTTAAACTAAAATTTTCACAGCTAACTTTTACAAAACCTGTTGAATCCAAGGAAAAATAAAACAAACCACCTCTTCATGCAAAAGGTTATATTTTTGAAGTTCAAATCCTAATTTTCTTATTGCTGTAATATTACTTAATATAAAATTGAGACATTTAAAATGTCTATGGTTACAATGACAAAGATGCTGTAGAATTAAAAACCAGGCGAATCAAAGACTATGGGGACTTCCCTTATATACAAGAAAAACTTCAAAGATACGGCTAGTGGTAATTGTTTGTCCATTTAATTCGATCAATCTGTCCTCACCATACATTCATCCTTCGTCTGCTATTCACATCTATCCATATTATTATCACATCTCGGCAGCAAACGATTTCCCACAACCACAAGTCTGAGTTGCGTTGGGGTTTTTGAAAGAAAAACCTCCACCGATGAGTGCATCACTGTAATCCAGTTGCATTCCATACAAGAAGAGGAGGCTCTTGGGATCACAAACTGCAAATAAAAATTTTAAAAATGAGAGAAAAGCATTGATAAATCAAAATCCTTGGGTAAGTTATATTAAATTCTAATCAAATAGACAAAGCACGCTAAATCATAACTAAGACGGGCACAATTTAGAGCAATATGGGATCTCAATGAAAATACATGTTTAAATCCTGTCTAAGAAGACAAAACATGCTAAGTTTAATTGAGGAGACAATTTGCTGATTGAGTAATATGGGAATTTCAAAGGCAATTGGGTCTACAAGCACATAATCTGTCCCATATGCAGTAGAACTGCACAAACTATTTTTACGAAGATAGTCTAACTTATTTGTAAAGATAAGCATGTGCATCGAAACAACCTCAAATGACGGGGAACATAAACAAAACAAAGACAGCCTTTCTCTAGAACTTTCCATCAAGTTTTTGAATCTGTATAGCAAGAGACAATGCTCCCGATCACTGGAACCATGACGAAAATGGCCTGCAGCTGAAGCCAAATGGAGACGAGATAGCCTATGCCCTCATAATGGAGAACCAATAAGAGATGACTAGAAGAAAGGGAGATAGAATTCTATCTCTCTGCTATGAAATCACAATCAGGAATATTATAGTCCAATTTGATCATAATGAATGTGAGTCCTCAACATCAAATCAACTACAATGAATGTATGTCCCAACAAAATCTAAAGGAGTATTAGGAAGGGGTTTTGGGCACGTAAAGAACTGTGTAAATGGAAATTACACTTGTGCTCCTATGAGTGGTTTCCGTGAAATAATTGATAATCAATTGATGCAGTCAGACCTCAAACTAGTCAAAATGAGCATTGTTGAGTAGATGGAGATTGATGAAGATAAGAAAAGAATGGAAGTTCTTTTCGAATGAGGTGAACTAGGAGTTCAGTTACAAAAATTTAAGGAAGATTGAATGATAACTAGGGAGCAATAAGAACACTAATCCCACCATATCCGGCAGAGGAAGAGAGCAGTGAAACAATTTGATGTTTCTAAAGCTCACTAAGCTGTAAAATAAGGGTGAAAATTCTTCCTCTGATATTCCAACAAGATTCCACCAACTAATTATCCCAGTAAACTTTAGTGTTACAATTTCTTTATAAATGGATTCCAACCTCACCCACCTAGGTTAACAGAAAATTCCAACCTCGCCCACCTAGGTTAACAGTAAATTCCGAATCAACACAAAGGACAGTCATATGGTACCAGTTACAACGGGAACGAGATAGGGAAACAACCTACCAATAACAAAACCATTGTACTCAATGATAGAGTCATCTTCTCTTGCATTTTCTTTGCTCTCAAACTCCATTACATAAGACATGCCTGAACATCCACCCTGTTTGATTCCAATTCTTAAGCACAAATCCTCATTCCTCTCAGACCTCATCTTATCCAAATGCTTCAGTGCGTTTCCTGTGAGAGAAATTGCAGGTGCAAGACCTCCAGTAGGTGTTGCTGAAATTTGAATTGGGTACAAGTACAACATAATTAGACATAAACACTAACAAGGGGGTGCAGCAAATGCTGAAACTCTGACAATAGAGATGTATCTATAAACATGGAAAATAAAATGAAAATTGAAGTTTTTATTCCTAATTTTCCATGATACATAGAATAAGCAGATGCCTGCAAGACTGCATCCAAACACAGTCGCCAAGGTTCAAAAGTAATCATATAGATAAAGGAGCAAAGCCATATGCCAATGGTGAACAAATTGGCATCAAGTAAGCTAAAGACTTCTGTTTTATCTGTTTCACTTAGGAAGAAGCTAATTATCCTAAGAAAGACATATGCATCCTCAATGATGCAGCTGATTGATGATTCCCCTATATATTGTAGTGTACATGGTTTATGACAGACGAAGTTTCCACATGGTTGAATACAAAAGCTAAAGAAATGAAATGAGTTTGTCTGGTAAACTAGATCGATTGTGATATACAAACTCCCCTTTTCTGTCTAGGAAAATTACAGGAGAATTGAACCTAGATGGTTCGATCCCAGGTCCCAAGTCTTAACTAACTTGGCTAAGGCCTCATCGACAACTACACATAGAACTTATTCTAAAGCTCAAATATACCCTGCTTTCAATTATATCGCACCAGCAGTGCACAGCCTATAATGAGAAACATGATTTCAAAACTTTCAAGCATGAAATTCAACATCAGACTTCATTATCAACAGAAGCCAAAACAACAATTGAATGACTCTTATGTTATATTAAGCTGTCAACAAATATACAAGTACATTATTAATACAACAGCCCTAAATCAAAGCAGAATTTGACACGCCGCCTAAGCTGAATATACTATCTGAATGCAAATCGCAACCAATTGACAAATCGAGCTATTAGGATTAATATGACTGAAAATAAAATGCTAATAAGATGAAAACCCTACAAAGAAACCTTCAATTCCGCCAAAGAAAGATGCAATTATGCTTATAAATTGCAATTTGTTTCGTTTTCCTAGAACACAAACGCGGGTATCACAAACCCGTATGATGATCATCTGCATAACTCTATGTTGTCTCGAAAAATTGGGGAAACCACCATTTTGAGCGAGAGAGAGAGAGAGCGCGCACCTGTAGCAGACGATGACCGAACAGAGAGAAGCTTTCTGCTATTAAGTTTCGAAGGTAAGGATCTAAAAGAAATTGAAAATGGTAAATTTTTGGGCAAACCGCAAGAAGTATTAGGCAAATGGCAAATTGGGGGACCCCGGAGTGGCGTAGAGGAAGCCATTAGGGCTGGCGGGCGTGCGGACTGTGGGAGAAGGAAGAAAGGAATTAGTATTAAATCTTCTTTCTTCCGTGCAGAAAGTCAAAAATACAGATATTCTTGAACACTGGCAAGATATCTTGGCCGTTCAAGTGGGAATTAGATCTGACCGTCAGATCACTTTATGTTTATAGTTTTTGGCCTTTGCCAAGCATGTGGTCGTAAAATGCTGAGTTTGTTTAATAAATAATGGTATA
>JAODPA010016279.1:0-13241 GCA_025585075.1 Nepenthes mirabilis
GGAGAACAAAGGGCATTTTACTTACATTATTATTATTTAGAGATATTAACATTTTATTTTATAAGGGCTACATATTATCTTTTTGTTGGGTCCAGTGCCAACAGGGCCAAAGAAATCACAAGGTCCAATTCGGGAAGTAGCAGCCTAAGCAGTCGACTCAGCCTAATACCAAAATCGGCCTACGTGGCAGCCCAGTGCCCACGGCCAATTGACGCCACTTGCAACTCATTAATGTGGCTGCAGGGTGGCAGGTACAGCACAAAGAAAGGGAACCAATGAGAAGAAGATCAGCGCTGTCAGCCGCGGCTCACACCGCTGTCCACAATTCTTCAGCCAATCTCAGCGAGAGAGGCAGACCAAGTGTGGCTTCCGAAGCACGACGGTCTCCCAGCCACCACAAGATGACAACTGACACGCCAACAACCACCACTGGGTAATGATTGACGAATCTCTGCAAGAAAGATTCTCGCACCCAAAGTTCTAAGCCAAGGAGCCAATAAATTCCCTCTCCTTTCAGAGGAAACGAGAGTGAACTCATCGAATTTAGGAGGATTGGATCCCGAGAACCCACCTTAACATTGTGCAGCAAAACGCTCACTCCTGAGTTCAAACTCTCAAATCAATGCCTAGATCCTACCTCTGTAGCCTTACTTAAGCATCGAGAGAGTGAGCCACCCTCTACGGTGCATACAGGTAGCCAAGCCTCTTACTAAATTCTCATCAATCTCTCACCGTTGCATTCACGCACTCCGAACGCATTCACAGCATACTATCCGCGCACTTCTAAGCATGTGCCCCTTTCCGTTCATTGCGAGAAGTTGCTAACTTAAGCGCTGGAGTGTCTTCGGTGGGAGAAATCTCGCCGGGCCTCTAACCTCTTGTTTGTCATTTATATTGTGCAGGTTTTAGGTTCACAGTGACAGAGATTAGACCTGCTCGAGACCCTACACAGACAAGAAATCTGAAGGCTTCCTAATCCGTTTGACAATTTGGGACTCAAGATGCAACATTTGGCGCCGTCTGTGGGAACGCGACGAAAAGTCTAGCGTCTCCTTTCAATACTCACTCATTTACAACAAGATGGTCAACAACAAGGCGCAAGCCAACACCCGAACAAGAGATGCGGCCGCCCACGTCGATGACGCTTCAGTGGGTAGCCGTGTTGATGTCCGTCCGCAGCATGACGTTCACTAGCTAGCAGTCGAAATGGGTGACATGATACTGATATTCCAGACTCTCTGTACCCGGATAGGCACGCAATGGATGGGGACTGCTCCCCCGGAACCTCAAGTGTCATCCTCCATGCGGGAAAGACGTTGCACCAGAGCCCCCATGGGCAGATCAGATCAGCTTGACGACGCTGAGGCCAAGGCGGCCTCCGGTAGCAACGCCCAAATAGCAGCAGAAAGATGCCCCAGCCGAGACAACCGAATGAGAGCTCAGAGCGACACAACCCCCAAAATTCTCGTAACGAGAGGAGGAAGACAGCCGCAAACTCGTGCAGTGCACGACCTCCTCAAGCAAGAAGCCGTCATGACCAGCACGCCCAGCAGGATCCGTAGAGTCACACAGATCTCCACGATCTCATTAATGCATGCAAGAGTGGGTCCAACCCACAAGTGGAAGAGAAGGTAATGGTGATGTGGGATCACCTATTTAAGGAGAAGTCTGGCCAGTCCTCTGCTGATTTGCGAAGGTCGCCCTTTGCGATGGACATTCGGACTCAGCCGATCCCCCACAAGTTTAAGATGTCGACTCTAGAAGGGTACGATGGCAGTAAGGATCCGATGGACCACCTCAACAGCTTCCTCACCCACCTATCCCTCTAGGGGGCAAGTGAGGCTGTGATGTACCAGTGCTTCCCCGTCACTCTCAAAGGGGATGCACTGCTTTGGTTCAACGGTCTTTAGTCAAATTCTATCGGCTTTTTGGACGAGCTTGTTGACTACTTCTTGAGTCAGTTTTCTTCCAACCGAAGGGAGGAGAAATAGCCTTAACACCTAGTCTGCCTCCACTAGAGGTCTGGTGAAAGCCTAAAGTAGTTCCTCAATCGCTTTATCCCTGAAGCGCGCCAGATCCCCCAGCTCTCCGAGGAGCTAAAACTCAACGCTTTTGTTGCCACGCTGGCCGCGGGGGACTTATTCAAGCAATTGACGCACCAATGCCCCCAATCCTTTCGGGAAGTCCAGGCCATCGCCCGAGCTTACATCTCTGTAGAGGAGCCCAACAAGGGTAGGTGTCCCAAACGCGTGACCCGTTCCCCGAAATGACCAAAGCCAGCGGTTGGGAAGAAGAGGAACAGTGACAGTAACCGCTTCCAGGAGCGCCGAAAGCAGCCGCGGCCCACACTACGGTCCAGGAGGGAGTACCGGCCAACTTTCTTGACTCCCCTGAACGATACCTGTGCCAACATCCTGATACAGATTCAGGAGAAAAAGTTCTTCAAGTGGCCAAAGGTGCTAAAGGGCCCCAACGGTGGAGACCAGACAAAATAATATTAGTACCATCGCTGCCTGGGACTTTCCACGGAGAACTGCTGGACTCTGCAGCAAGAGATAGAAGAGCTGATCTGTCGTGGGCACCTCAAATGGTTCGTCAAAGGTTCAAGGAAGGCCCCTGCAGCCTCAGAGAGAGAGGTGAGCGAGCCTCCAAGGAACCGTACAGCCGCAGGTGTTATCAGCATGATCTCCACAAGCCCAGTCAAGAGCAACAGGCAGCCGCAACCCGAAAAAACTTCAGTAGCAAGAGAGCAAGAGTAGGAAATAGGAGTGAAGTCATTAGCTTTAGCAGCAACGATATGGCACTTGTAACTTTTCTCCATTCTGATCCCCTTATTGTATCCGTACTTTTTTCAGACGATACTATTAACTACCAGTTGAAACGAGTCTTCATTGATAAGGAAGCTCTCGAAATTTGCTATATTTTGATACATTCTTTAAACTCGGATTGAGAAGGAACTAGATGAAAGCGGTCAATAGCCCTCTATACGGTCTGGATAGTGCACCTATGCCTGTACAGGGAGAAATCTAACTAGAGATCACGATAGGAACGTTCTTACCTACTGCTATGAGGGGGTTAACGTTTCTCATCGTCGATCTACCGTTCGTCTACAACGCCATCCTAGGCAAACTGTTCCTCACCGCCTTTGGGGCTGTCACTTCGATCCCTCATTTAAAGGTGAAATTTCCCACTCATGCGGTGTAGGAGGGGTGCTTGGTGATTAGGAGATGGGATAGACATGCTACATATCCCTAGTCACCCCTGCGTACCAAACCGCATGGACGAGGACTTGGATCTCCGTGATGAAGCCACACTAGCAAGCCCAATCAGGTGAAGCCACCGAAGCAATCCAGCAGGATCCCGCCGAGCTCAAGAAGTGCATGCACATCAGGAGCTCTCTTACCACAGCTAATCGCGACCAACTCATCAGCTTTCTCCAGAAGAACTCTGACGTGTTTGCATGGGTTCCTGCTGACATACCCGGGATACCGGCTGAGGTGATGGTCCATAAGTTGGGCCTCAACCCCGGTCATAAGCCTGTCAGGCAAAAGCGCAAGAACCACTTTGTTGAGAAGCTGATCGCAGTCGGTGAAGAAGCAAAGCGACTGCTGGATGCTGGATTCATAAGGGAAGTGTAGTATTCTGACTGACTATCCAATGTTGTACACATAAAGAAAAGTAACAGCAAGTGACGGATGTGCATTGACTTTACCGACATTAACAAAGCTTGTCCCAATGACAACTTTTCTCTCCCTTGGATTGATCTGCTGATGGACTCTACTTCCGGACACGAGCTCCTGTGCTTATTGATGCCTATTCAGGATATAATGAGATCAGGACAAATATGAGCGACAAGGAGCACACATCCTTCATGACTGACCATGGAACATACTATTACAAGGTCATGCCCTTCAGCCTCAAAAATTCCGACGCAACCTATCAGTGCCTTGTGAACAAAATGTTTGATGCCTAGATTGGGAAAAACGTGGAAATATAAGTTGACGATATGCTCGTCAAAAGCAGAATGGCTGAAGACTACGTCCATGATCTCAAGGAAACCTTCCAGGTACTTCGAGCCCACAGGACGAAGATCAACTCGACCAAATGTGCATTCGGGGTAACCTCCAAAAAGTTCTTAGACTTCATAGTGTCCCAGCACGGTATAGAAGCAAACCCAGAGAAAATCAAAGCCATCCTCGATATGAACCCTCCACGGACCATGAAAAAAGTCCAGAAACTCACAAGGCACCTGGTAGCCTTATCGTGATTTCTGGCCAAGTCCGCGGAGAAATACCTCCCCTTCTTCAAGGCGCTTAGAGGGACTAAAAAGTCCAAATTTCGGTGGATGGACAAGTGTGAGGAAGCGTTTCGAGAGCTGAAGGCGTATCTTGTAAGCCCTCCTCTCCTGAGTTCACCATCCGTAAGCAAGGATCTGTACCTCTACCTGACCACGTCAGAAACTGTGCTTAGGTCAGTGCTAGTCAGAGAGCACGAGGGCACACAGCAGCTCGTGTATTACATGAGCAGGGTATTGACAGACGTGGAGACTCGCTACACACATGCAGAAAAGATCGTACTAAGCCTCATTTATTCGGAACGGAAGCTAAGGCCCTACTTTCAAGCACACCGTATCACCATCCTAACAGATTAACCCTTGAAGTCGATCCTTCAGAAGCCAGAGACTTCAGGGCGGCTGGTCAAGTGGGCTATAGAACAGGGAGAGTTCGACGTTGAGTTCCAACCATGGCTGGCTCTTAAGGGCCAAGCTCTAGCGGATTTCATCGTCAAGGCGGCGATCCCAACTCTAGACAGCCCACATAGCCCGAAGAGCTCGGACACGCCGAGCACTCCATCATGGATCCTGAAAGTGGACGGATCATCCACCCAGACAGGCAGTGGGGCTGGAGTCGTGCTCAGAATTCCAAATGGTACAGAGATCAACTACTTT
Source organism: Nepenthes mirabilis (assembly GCA_025585075.1). Classification (NCBI taxonomy): domain Eukaryota; kingdom Viridiplantae; phylum Streptophyta; class Magnoliopsida; order Caryophyllales; family Nepenthaceae; genus Nepenthes; species Nepenthes mirabilis. The sequence goes on from JAODPA010016279.1 coordinate 4,949, forward strand.
ATTGTGCTGACCTTCCCTGCCACTAATAACGTGGCCGAATATGAAGCCCTTCTTGCAAGACTTCATCTAGCAAAGGAATGTTCCGCCAAGTCGGTGGTCGTGTGTAGCAACTCTGAGCTCGTGGTCAATCAAATCCAAAGAGTCTTCGAGGTATCAAACCCTCATCTCGTGAAATACCTGACAAAGGCAAAAGCCCAGATCTAGGCTTTCAAGATAGAACATGTACCCAGAGCCAAAAATTGGAAAGCTGACCAGTTAGCTAGGAACGTAACTGCACGATCCCCGGAGTAGTACGCTAGGATCCTATGGGAAATCTTGGCCGCGCCCAGTGTGGACTGTTTGGACCAAGAGGTACTACAGATAGATAAAGGCGATAACTGGACGACCCTGTATTACATGTATTTGGAGGACGGCACGCTACCTACGAATGTTGACGAGGTCAAGCGAATCAAGAAGACAGCACACTGGTATGCGATCCTCGATGGCAGGCTATACATGTGAGGGTATTCCACTCCCTACCTAAAATTCCTAACCCCCAAGGAAGCTGAGTACGCACTGAGTGAAGTCCATCTCAGCATATACGGTTCACACATCGGAGGAAAGAATCTTGTGCCCAAAATCATGCGGCATGGCCTTTTTTAGCCTACGATGAAGCACGACACCCTGAAATTAGTAAAGAAATGTGAAAGCTATCAGGTTTATGGATCCATGGCGCACCAACCTCACACGGAGCTGCATAGTCTCCAATTCCCATGGCCGTTCACGCAATGGAGGCTTGACATTCTGAGGCCTATACCCTTGGCCGTTGGACAAAGAAAATTCCTTATAGTCGGTATCAATTACTTCACTAAATTGGTGGAAGCTGTCCTCCTGGTGCAGATCACTGAGTAGAACGCCACAAAGTTCATCCACCAGAATATCGTTTACCGTTTTGGGATTCCGAAAGTCATAGCGACCGACAACGGAACCCAATTCATCAGCAAGCAATTCACTAAGTACTGCATAAGCTAGCGCATCAGGCTGATACACACATCTGTGGCATACCCTCAAGCAAACGAGCAAGTCGAAATCATGAATCGCACACTGCTGCATGGATTAAAAACCAAGCCAGAAAACGCAGGAGGCTCCTAGGTTGACGAATTGCCTTCCATGCTCTAGTCATATCGAACGACCCCATGGGAACTAATGCGAGAGATGCCTTTCAACCTCGGCTACGGGATTGAAGCAGTCATCCCCATTGAAGTGGGACTTCCCAGCCTACGAGTCGAATGCTTTGACCTGGCCACCAACTCCTAAAGGCTCAGGGAATGCTTAGACCTGCTCCTGGAGGAGCGTGACACAGCCCGCTTGAGAGCGGCAGCCTATCAGCAGCGTATCACGTGGTACTACAACAAGCAGGTCAGGGTACGTTCGCTTGAAGTTGGGGACCTAATCCTCCAGAGTATAGAGGGGGCAGAAAAGGCAGCTAACAAGGACAACCTCTCCCTAGGCTAGGAGGGACCGTTTCAAATCTAGGCGATACTCCGAAGCAGAGCGTACAAGCTACGCACCCAGGATAGCAAGTTATCCCACGGACTTGGAACGTCGCCAACCTCAAAAAATACTACCAATAGGTTTTCTTCGAGCCCAGGTAAGACACGCACGTCATGACGAATGCTTGTACATGTTATGTCATTTAATAAAATTGATTGTTCTAGTTATCTTGTATGATCATTCACATGAGTGCTTGCATGCATGACATTTCAAAAACAAAACGACCTAGACTGCCCCTAAATCGGGCGGATTCTCATTCGTCCGTAAACTAGAATCTTGTCTCCGCGCCAAGCAGCCCAAAAGCGGTCATGTCTGAACCTCGACCCCGTGTCGAGTGGCTAGTAGCAGCCCCAAAACCTTGGCTCCACGCCGAGTGGCCTGAAAGCGGCCATATCTGAAATATCAAATTTGCGTCGAAAGTGTCCTAAGCAGCTTGCCACCATGGCTTCACGCCAAACGATCCAAAAGCGGCCACAACCAAATCACAGCTCAGCGCCAGAGGGCCCATCCGGCCCTAAAATCCTGGTTCCGAACCAAATGGCCCAGGCGGTTGAAAAATCAAGCCTAGGGGCTTTTGAAATTCCCCAACATGTGGCCACCAAAACCTTATGGGGCAAAAATAGCAGGAGTGCGATGACCTTCTCTAGAAAAAGAGAACACCCTCAGTTTATGATGGTCGTTGGCTAGGACCGTGCACATGAGGGCAACGATGCCTTGAGCGAGGCTGAGTACCTAAGACAAGTATCGTGTCCAAAAGGGCCTAAGACGCAGAGTCCAACTACTGTGGTCTGAAAACCTAGCTGGCCCTTAGCGTGACTCCACGGGCTAGCGACAACATCCACTCTATTGGACTGAGCTTCCCACTAAATGCGCAAGATGCAATGACATTCTCTAACGAATGATGAGTACAGCATAAGAAAGCACCGAATTGGGGTCTTGTCGACAATAGCATCATAGCTTAGCCTTTAATGCATGAACAAAGATTCAAAAAGCCGCGTTACGTAGCCAAAGACATCAGGTGCGTGAAAAAATAACTGCCTCTCATTTACCAAAAGACAAGTGACATCACAACGCAGTGCTATACAATGAAAACTAGAAGAGCTACTCTGACTATATGAGTCTGGCAGCCCATCCTCTCCCGGGAAGTCTCTCAAGTAGGAGCTATCGGGGACCCCGACGTTCCCTAGATGAAAAATACCCACCGAAATGCCTGGAAGTGCAATGGAGAGGATTTGGCGATGCAGGCGGATACCATCCCAAAATCTGGTGTCAGGTGCGAGGCGTACCTCTTCCGGAGTGAGCGGCAACCTGAGGTCAGTAGTGAGGCGAGATACATCATCCACCAGGGTAGAGGTCCATCCCCTGAGCTGTTCGACCTCCCACTTCAGCTAACCGATCTCCTCTGTAAGCCGTTCGCCCTCCTCCTCCAGCCGCTTGCTCTCCGCCCTCAATTGTTCACCTTCTTCAACCAGCCGCCTGTTCTCCTCCCTTAGCTATTCGCTCTCTTACGATAGCCGCATGACCTGGTCCTTTAGTAATGTGTTCTCGTCCCTGAGCGCGGCAGCTTCAGCTCCCGAACGCTGTGCCGTCTCCTGCTAGGACTCTTCCTTTAACTTGAGAAAGAGGTCGAGCAGTTGAGCATACACCGTGTTGAGGAAGACGAACCCCTCAAGGACCTACAAGAGTAAACAAAAGACTAGCAAGCCTTAGAGTTTCAGTCTACAGAAAGACGCAAGGACTAAGATGATCGCACCTGAGCAGAGAGTGCGGCCGTGTGACTAGGCCCACCTCCTGATGCCAGCACACTTGGAAACTCCGAGTGCCCAGCAACAACCTTTGCGAAGCAAAGAGCATCCGGAGTCGTAGGCAATGAGGAAACGCTTGGGGGCTCCGGTTCTTCAGCCCTGCCACGGCCACGGCCTCTAGACCCTGGTCGATGCCAGGCAAACTTACAACCTGTCCAGCTACAGCTTCGTCCGCAGCAGCAACGCTTTCTCCGATGCGCACCTCCGGGGACGCTCTACTAAGCGATCCCCCGGGGCCTAAAGCCGGAGGTGACCCTTGCATAGACTCTAGAACGCCAACCTCCTCCAACTCTCCTGACTCGGACGAGTCAACCTCCACCAACGGCACATCCTCAGCGACCTCCTCCGGCCGCTCCAAGTCGACAAAAGGACCTGTGAGGGATTCCCCTCAAGAATGAAGCTCCACCAGAGGAACTCCATACTCAGCCAGCGCTACAATGGGGATTGGCCATTGTCCAGCTGCTCCCTCTTGCGGCTCCATGTCAAACCTCTGTTCCGGAGTGGAGCACTCGGCGAGTGCGGCAGACTCCGCCACCTATCTCTGCAACCTACAGGAGACACTTTCGTCCAAAAGTTCCCCGGATGGCTCGTGTAGAACGAGGGCGTCAGACTTCTTCTTCTCTAGGGCGGCGATCGCCCATCCGGACTCCAGCCCCCACCTGGCGGCCTTGAAAACGTGCGAAGTCAAATAATGACCCTGGATGGAAAACGTCTTCATCTTCGAGTGGATTGCTATAATGAGCTTCGCCAAGTCGCTCTTCTCCTCGGTGGTCATAGTCTTGCAAAAATATTCGGGGATTGGATCCCAATCGTTGGAGAGCTCAGAGTCTAAAGGCTCCTGTAGGTAGAAAAACCGGTTCTTCTAATTCTGTATCAAATCAGGGTTGGTACCCCTAAAGTGAAACCCAGTTCAGGGAGACAATAAAATCCTGTCTTTGGACTCAGTAAAGCAGAAGACTACTTTCGCCGCTTTTGTATCAAAGGGGAATAAATGAAGACGGCCGAAAACGCACAAGGTAACCAAATAACAGACAGCGTTCGGATGAAGGCTCGTAACAAGAACGTGCAAAGCATCGACAAGAGTGTACAGGTTGCACACCATAGGATAGCGAAGCCCACACTTCAGATGGTGCTCATAAACGAAGATGAAACCCTCTGGAGGGGGGTTGGCTCTGCCCGTGGAATCATGGGCACGGTAGACCCAGTCACAAGGGGACCCCATAATCTACCATTAGGGCGGCAATGGTACTCGCCGTCAGGATAAACCCAGTGATGTTCACTCCATGACGAACAACGCGAGAAACTCAGGAAGAGGAAGGGGACTCTTTCTTCTTTGCCATCTCTCTCTCTCTAGAATAAGCCAACTGCCTTCAGCGCAAAAAAGCATAAAAGAGAGGTTTCATTGAAGCGTCGCTTAAATAGGCCACGGGGTGCCAGCACGTGGGAAAGCTCAAACGACGCTTTCGCTTAATGACCAGGCCATGTGCCCGCTCAGCAAGAGCATCACGAGTCCCAAGCAGCAGCCAATCATGGCCACTGCCAGATTGCAGATCAATGTCGCTTCAGCCATCTACCAGAATCCTGGCTGTCACACCTAAATTTAATGCGGGAATGCCGACTGCCAGGGACAGCGGCGGAAAGATTGCCAAAGAAAACGCACACGAGAAACAGCGGACCATCCAAGCATCGCAAGCAACAGGAAATGAATGGCACAACTAAATGTAAAGTTTTATTATATGATGATTCATTGACAAATCTTTTTTACAGAAGCCTGTGGCCACAAAGTACAACTAATAGCCCCCTCCGGGCCCAGAAGGATCTGGAGTCATGTACTCCATCAGGTCCACGCACGTCAGGGTGCCTGAGTTTCGAGAGTCCAAGATGCTGATGTGAAAGTTTGGGTCCTCCAGCGAGATTAGTCTCCGGCTGAGACGGATGCCGTCCTGAAAGTTCCTTTCCAATGCAAGACCAACGTCCTCTGGCAAAAACCTTGACCTCAACTCGGCCCCCATCCACACACACTCCTCTCTGAACCGCATCCGGAGTCGGTCAAGCTCCTCTTGAAGAGCCCGTATGCAATCCCAAGCCTACATGTTGGTGCTAGCAAGCCTGGACGCCCTTACTTCCGATTTAGCCCATGCCCCCTCAAAATATGCAGCGTGGGCCCTCGTCTACTTAATCTCTCCGACTGCAACCTGCACCCTGACTTCAAAGTCTTCAACGACCCTGGCAACTCGATGAAGCGAGGGATCCCCCTCCTGGACATATGATACTGCGAAGAGGTGGACTTCTCCTCCCTCTCAAAGCTTGGAAGCACCCTTAGAAATCACATCGGACCCACAACAATGGCCTCTGAATAAAATCCCTCCGCCACCGCTATGCCAGCCGCAGTCGCACCAGGGATCCCTGAGGCACAAGTGCCACTCACAGGCTCTCTGGAAGAAAATTCAGATTCTGATGACGATGACGGCCTTTCCATTGAAGCCGCAATGTGAAAAGAGAAAGAGAAAAAGACTCAAAAGCAGCGCAAGGCTTTACATTCTCAAAGCGGCAAGAAAGGCGCAATCCCTTAGAGGGAACTCAGGGGCTTAAATAGCCAAAACCCTCCGGTGGAACAGCGTCATCCAGAAGGCGAAGCATGCTAGGAGAGAGCTAACAGGCTCCTTCCATTTATAGTCCCCTCATTATGACTCGACACCCCAACATCTCCCATACAATCAATGCGTCAGACCGTCCAGCGGATGTGACGTCTGCCAGCGGCGTTTGACCTCCCCAAGCAGCCCACGTCAACTATCTCTCTACATTGCATCCTCCCATTGACAATCAGCATAGCAACTCGAGGGAAGGCACCTGCGAGAGTAGACCGTGGGCCACCGGGGATGCTTAAACGTGCAAGTCAGCGTGTGCGACGAAAAAGAAGCCCTACTACCCGGGGAATGTAAGGCGCCATACGACAAAAAGGGTGAAGATTCATGCGACAAGTGAATGGACCAAAGCTAATAACTACTATTTTTATTAATCAAAGTTCCTTTACAAGTACACAATTCTCAACGACAAAGGTACATGAAAGAGGAAGAAGGTACGGCATGGGGCATAAACCCCAAAGCGACCGCCCGAAATGCTTGGAACGCGGTTGGGGGAACATGATCCACATGGATCCCCACGGCTCAACCGCCGGAACTCCATCATTTCATCCACGCCCTGGAGCAGTTAGTGTTGGCCAACTCCTGCGAGCTAGCCTAATGCTAACCGTAGAGGCAGAACCAACACCTGCAGTAGGAGTCTTCGGCCAAGACTCAGAGAGCCTGCGCTCCCCTATGGAAATCCCATCATTTGCCTACCCTCCAAAAGGCACATATGATGATCCAAGTGGAGTGGAGACCACGAGTGAGACGCTACACCGGAGGCAAGGTGCCCCGTGATAGCTCCGTCGCGATCCTCTGCTGCACGGGAGATCACCACAGCCTGGAGGGAGGCATATGATGACGGCAGAGTGACTGAGCCACCCTCATTAGCATGAGGAATTGCCTGAGGTGAGGGCATGAGGACAATCTTCATCAGAAGCTCTGGATCTCCAACTAGTCCATCCAATTCTTTCGAGGACTCCCACCAAAAGCAGGACAAGCCAAAACCCTTTCAGTACTCCTCCAAAATCAGCCAAGGGATGACCCACACCGGTCGAAGAGCCCCCTATTTATGGACAAGTTGGAACCCTGTTCACGCTTAATGGGACACACTCCCCAATAGCCGTCATTCACGAAGAAGGAAAATCCTTGATGCCCACGCAACCTCAGGCATGCGAATCTAACCCTTTAGAGCACCGAAACCCTGTGGAGCCTGAAAAGCCTACAAGGCTGCCTGGGGAAGACGCGACACCAAAAGATGACAAAGCCTAATGCGTCTCGAGGAAGACAGAGCGATGACCAATTGAACCCAAAGTGAACATGCCATGCCATGACTGCAAGTTGACCCAGGCATGGGGGGCTAGTGTTAGGTCCAATGCCAGCATGGCCCAAGAAATCGTGAGGCCCAATCCAAGAAACAGCAGCCTAAGCGGCCGACTCGGCCCAATACCAAAATCGGCCTACATGGCAGCCCAGTGCCCACGGCCAACTAATGACACCTGCAGTTCATTAATACGGCTGCAGGGCGGTAGGTATAGCACAGAGGAAATGAGCCAATGAGCAGAAGATCAGCGCTGTCAACCATAACTTACGCCATTGTCTATAGTTCTCCAGCCAATCTTAGCGTGAGAGACAGACCAGGCGTGGCCTGTAAAGCACGACGGTTTCCTCGCCACCACAAGGCGACAACTAACACGCCGACGACTATCACTGGGTAATGATTGACGAATCCCTGCAAGAAGGATTCTCGCACCCAAAGCTCCAAGCCAAAGAGCCAATAAATTCCCTCTCCTTTCAGAAGAAACGAGAGGAAACTCGTCGAATTCAGGAGGATCGGATCCCCAGCACCGAGCTTAACATTGTGCAGCAAAACACTCACCCCTGAGTTCAAACTCTCAAATCAGTGCCTAGATCCTACCTCTACAACCTTACTCGGGCGTCGAGAGAGTGAGCCACCCTCTGCGGTGCATACAAGGAGCCAGGCTTCCCACTAAACGCTCATCAATCTCTCACCCTTACATTCACGCACTCCCAACGTATTCATAGCATACCTTCCGCGCACTTCTAAACGTGCGCCCCTTCCTATTCATTACGGGAAATTGCTGACTTGAATATCGGAATGTTTTCGATGGAAGAAATCCTGTCGAGCCTCTGACCTCTTGTTTGTCATTTATATTGTGCGGGTTTTAGGTTCACAGTGATGGAAATCAGACCCGCTCGAGACCTTGCATGGATAAGGAATTCGAAAGCTCCGTAATCCGTAAAACCCGGGACCCAAGACGCAACACTTACAAATTATTAAATACAAGTTTAATAGTCCAAACACAATAT
>JAODPA010016290.1:0-13241 GCA_025585075.1 Nepenthes mirabilis
TTACACTAAGAATGTGTCCTCATTGTATGGACAGCAAGAAATGGAGAGTCTCGTTTCTTGGAGACTCGTCCTTTACAAAGACGGAAGTACTCGATCTAGTCCACACAGATGTATGTGGACCATTCAAGGAGAAGTCTTTTAGTGGAGCCCAATATTTTGTATATTTTATTGATGACTGTTCCAGGAAGCTGTGGAATTATCCACTGAAAACCAAGGACCAAGTCCTTAGTACATTTGAGCAGTTTCATATTCTGGTGGAGCGTTAGACGGGGAAGGATTGAAGACCATCCGATGTGACAACGGAGGTTAATATATTGGGATATTTAATGCCTATTATCGATCTCATGACATTAGACATTAGAAGACGCCACAAAAAATGTCACAGTTGAATGGAAAGGTCAAGCGGATGAATCATGCACTTCTAGAGAGAGTGAGATTCATGCTTTCTAAAATAAAGCTTCTGCATCCTTTTAGGTAGAAGCAATGAAGACGGCAGCCTATATCATTAATAGGTCACCCATTAAGCCACTGAAGGGTGAAGTGTCTAAGAAAAAATGGTCAGAAAATGAGCCCTCTTATGATCATCATCGAGTGTTTGGATGCAAAGCCTTTATTCATATCCCAAAAGATGAAAGAACCAAGATAGAACTAAAGACGATGTAGTGCATCTTTCTGAGATATGGAAAAGATAAATTGGGTTATAGATTTTATGACCTACCTGAGAAAAAACTTATCCAATCAAGGGACGTAACTTTTATTGAGGATGAAACAATTGAGGAGATTAGTAAGAGGACCAAGTCTGATGCTGGCCGGATGGACAATGTGAGTGTTGAAATTGTTCATCTAATACCTCTGCAGGACAAGGACAATGGCCCAGGAGTGGTCGATGATAAGGAATACCTGACGAGATGATCACTTGGGATATGTTCGAGGAAGCTTTTCTGGAGAAATACTTTCCATCCAGTCTCCGGGATCAAAAGGAGATGGAGTTTATGAGATTAAGGTAAGGAAGCATGACGGTGACTGAGTATAATACTAAATTCACCGAGCTGTCCTGATTCTCACCTTATTATGTAGAAGACGAATTAAGAAAGGTGAAGAAATTTTAATAAGGACTGCGGGATGATATTTGGAAGCAACTGTCCACATTAAAGCTTGAGACGTATGTCGATATATTGGACATAGCGGTCATTTACGAACAAGAGGTGGAGATAGAGAAATTCTATGACAAAAGGGTAGCTAGCCGGACAGGTGTTGGTGGCAGATCTGCTGGAGGATCTTTTGGGTCAACCAAGAAGACGAGGACGACTGAGAAAGGAAAGGGTGTTGCGCCGGTTTAGTCAATGGCTGATTATAGGGCATCGACTGCGCACTGCACGTCCTGTGGGAAGATACATCCAGGTCAAGCATGCCACCGGGCAACAGGAGCTTGCTTCAAATGTGGACAACACGGCCACATGATCAATGATTGCCTAAAACTAGAAGGGAGAAAGCCTACTGTTTCGGCTAAGGCCTTTGCAGTGGCTATTCAAGAGCCAGAGGTATCGCCAAATATCATGGAATGTACTCTTTCTATTTGTAGAGTTCATGCATCTATCTTGTTTGACTCTGAGTCTACCCATTTTTTATTTCTCCACGGTTTGCATGTCATATTGTCACTGTACCCTACATATTAGATTATGAATTGTCGGTATGTATCCCTACTGAATTTTTCGTAGTCACTGATATTATATATCCTGGATGCGTAATGGAAGTAGACGGGAGATGTTTGATTGTCAATTTGGTATTACTAAACATGGGAGGTTTTGACGTGATTCTATGGATGGATTGGGTGGTTAAGAACCATGCTACCATTGATTATTTTAGGAAGAAGGTTTATTTTAGTATCCTTGGGATGGAAACCTTTTTCTTCTAATGCATCAAGAAAAAGGAGATTCCTGTAATGATCTTGACTTTACATACTAAATATCTAATAAAAAGTGGATGTAAAGCTTACTTGACTTATGCCTGCACCACTGGGAGTCATGAGGTGCCGGTTAAGGACATCCAAGTCATTCATAATTTTGAGGATATATTTTCTGAGGAGTTGCCTAGATTGCCCCGCATCGAGAGATTGAGTTTGAGATTTCTATCATTTTCGGTGTCAGTCTAATTTCTAAGACCCCTTATAGAATGGCTCCGATTGAGTTGAAGAAATTAAGGTTGCAATTACAGGAGCTGTTGGACAAAGGTTTTATTAGGCCAAGTGTGTCTTATTGGGGAGCACCAATTTTGTTTGTAAGAAAGAAAGATGGGTCATTACAACTATGTATTGATTATCGTGAGTTAAACAAAACTACAATCAAGAACAAATATCCTCTGTCACGTATTGATAATTTGTTTGATCAATTGTAAGGATCCCAAGTGTTCTTGAAGATCGATTTGAGGTCTTGTTATCATGAATTGAGGATTAAGCCAGAAAATGTGGCTAAAATTGCCTTCCGAACAAGATACGGCACTATGAGTTTATTGTTATGCCCTTTGGACTTACAAATGCCCCTGCTACCTTTATGGACCTAATGAATAGAGTATTTAGGCAGTTTTTGGATAAATTTATGGTAATTTTTATCGATAATACTCTAATCTATTTTAAAAATTATGAGAAGCATGAAACCCATCTGAAGATAGTACTTCAAGTGCTTCGTGGGAAAAAGTTATATGCTAAGTTTGAAAAATGTGAGTTCTAACTGGAGAATGTGATGTTCTTGGGACATGTGATTTCTGGTGGTGGAATCTCTATGGATCCAAAGAAAGTAGAAGTTGTTACTAACTAGAGTAAGCCAACTTCTGTAACAGAGACTAGAAGCTTTCTAGGCATTGCAGGTTACTACCGGCGGTTTGTGGAAAGCTTTTCACGAATTGTTATGCCCCTGACTCGATTATTGAAAAATGAAGTCAAATTTGAATGGACTAAGGAGTGTGATCAGAGTTTTTAGGAGTTGAATGATTACCTGACTACTGCTCCAGTATTGGTGATTCTAGAAGGATCAGGAAATTATGAGGTGTATTGTGACGCCTCCAAAGTAGGCTTGGGATGTGTACTGATGCAGCACAGTAGAGTGGTATCTTATGGGTCTAGACAACTAAAAGTTTATGAAAAGAACTACCCTACCCATGACCTGGAGCTTGCCGCCGTGGTGTTTTCTTTGAAAATTTGGAGATATTACCTGTACGGTGAAAAGTTTCTGGTGTATTTCGATCACAAAAGTTTGAAGTATTTATTTTTCCAGAAAGAGCTTAACATGAGGCAAAGGAGGTGGCTCGACTTCTTAAAGGACTACGACTGTGAGATACAATATAAGCCTGAAAAGGCTAATATGGTTGCGGATACTTTAAGTCGATGACCAAGATTTGTGGCTCAAATGTAAATCAAATAGATAGAATTGTTGGACTATCTAAAGCAATGTAATGTCCAGCGATTTGCTAAGGAAAATAGAATGCTCCTGTCCTATCTTCAAATCCAACCAGAGATTGTTAGTGAAATAAAGGAGAAGTAAGATAATGATCTGTTCCTTGTAGAAATTACAAGTGACTTGAGTAAGAAATCTCGAGTTGAATTTAGTGTCCGAACGGACAGAGTATTGAGATTTAGAGATCGATTATGTGTGACAGATGATAAGGAGTTGAAGGAGAAGATTCTAAAGAAGCCCGTCAATCTAGATATACCATTCACTCCGGAACAAATAAAATATATCAAGATTTAAAGAAAACGTTCTGGTGGACGAACATAAAGAGAGACATCATGGCCTATGTGGAGAAATACCTCATATGTCAATAATTGAAGGCCGAAAGGAGAAAACCGTCCGAGTTATTATAACCGATGTCGATCCCAAGTTGGAAGTGGGAAGATATCGCTATGGATTTCGTATCGGGTCTGCCAATGACCCCAAGAAATCACGATGCCGTTTGGGTTATAGTTGACCGGCTGACAAAGTCAGCCCACTTCTTGGTAATCAGAACACATATTCACGTGATAGATTGGCTCAACTGTATGTGAATGAGATCGTAAGATTACATGAAATTTCTGCCTCCATTGTATCTGATAGAGACCCCCATTTTGTCTCAAGGTTTTGGAAGAGTTTGCATAAAAAATGGGGATTAAATTGAAATTCAGTACTACTTACCACCCTCAAACAAATGACCATTCTGAGCGTACTATCCAAATTCTTGAGGATATGTTGAGGGCTTCTGTATTGAAAATGAAAGGAACTTAGGATACTTATCTAGCGTTAACAGAGTTTGTTTATAATAACAGTTATCAGACTAGTATCGGTATGGCACCCTTCGAGGCTCTCTATGAAAGAAAGTGCAGGTCACCAATTCACTGGGAGGAGACCAGAAATAAAAGGATTTTGGGTCCCGAAATCGTAAAAGAAATGGTTGAGAAAATCAAACTGATCCATGGTAATTTGTGGGTCGCTCAGAGCAGATAAAAAAGTTATGCGGATAGGAGGAAAAAATTAAACTTTGAGATAGGAGATTTCGACTTTCTGAAAGTCTCGCCGTCCAAAGGAACGTCACGGTTTGGAGTGAAAGGAAAATTGAAGCCACGATTTGTTGACCCTTTTGAGATTTTAGAAAAGATCGGAGAAGTGGCATACAGATTAGCACTATCGTCAAATTTGACAGAAGTGCATGACATGCTCCATGTATCCATACTCCGAAAGTATGTTTATGACCATACTCACGTGATTGAACTCAACCCCTTGGAAATCAACAAGGATCTATCCTATATCGAGGAGCCACTACAAATTTTCGACCGGAAGGAGCAAAGGTTACGTACGAAAATAGTTTCTCTAGTAAATGTGCTATGGAGGAATCACTCACCTGAAAAAGTTACCTAGGAACGAGAAGAAGAAATCTGAAGCAAGTATCCTTACTTGTTTGTTTAAGGTATGTAACCCCATCTAAATTTCGAGGATGAAATTTTTTAAGTAAGAGAGAATTGTGAGATCCCGAAATCGAAAAAAAAAGCTTAAAATCGGAATAAAATATTAAAACTAAGAGTATATTTTTGTTTTCGACTTAAAACCGAAAGAAGATTGAAATTTGGAGTAAAAATGTCAAAAATGAAATCCGGAGGCCGAAGTGGCCTTATACCTTTCAATACCGGAATGGCCTTATGCCAGTTAAAATCGGAGTAGCTTGTGCAACGGAAGCCCGGACTGCTTGAAGTCCAGAATAGATGACAATAAATGGTTGACCGAAATTTGTAATGTTGATCTGAATATGTAGTATTGACCGAAATTTGTAAGGTTGATCGGAATTTATAAGGTTGACCGGCTTTTAGAATGTTGACCGATTTTGAGAAATGTTAACCGGTCTTGAATAAAAGAAGTGAAATATTGACCGGCTCTGAGTAAAAGATATCTGATTAGAATATGAAGTATTAACTAAAGAATTAACCAGAATAAATTAAGGACAACTAAAGACAAGGACCAACTTTGTTAATTAGTTAGAACCCAATTAGACCCCAACTAAATGAAGTAAGTGAACCATCTCGTTGACCGTCTGAAAAGAAGTACCAAAGTGAGTAACTTAAACTACTTACTCCCACCTAACCTTTGAGAAGAAGTACCAAATAGGTAGCTTACCCCCACCTACTCCACCTAACCCTTCCTCTATATATACTCAGCTTCGATCGAAAAAGCAAGTGTGAGTGCCAACAAGAAGGAACAGTAAGGAGTATAGAAGGAGAGAAAGCTTCAAGTCTATAGGAACGAGTAGACAACTGTCAGGCAAGTGTACTTCGAACGTTACTCTTTCTAAGTATTGTTTTTAAGAATATTGTAAGTGTACACTCTATTTTTAACTTCAGAATATTGCAAGTGTACTTCGGACGGTCACTCTTTGTAAGTTCGTTTGTAAGTGTGCCCCAATTTTTAAAGTTCATACTTTGCAAATATACTTCCGTCTCCAAAGTTTCAGCTTTAAAAACTGTCAGTTTTTCCTTCCAATTTAGATTAAATGCATGCCATCCGTTTACCATCTAGTGAGTATGTCTTGCTCACTGATGTTGAAGAGTTTGAGGCATTTGAAGAGGCGATGAAGGATGTGAATAAATAGAGATGGTTGGAAACCATGGAAGATAAAATAAACTCTCTCTATGAAAATCATACTTTTGATTTGGCTAAACTGTCTAAGGGAAATAGAGTTCTAAAGAATAAGTGAGTCTTTCATTTAAAAACTGATAAAAATACCACAAAGTTGAGGTACAAGGTCAGGCTAGTAGTAAAAGGCTTTAATCAATGAAAAGGAGTTGATTTTAATGAGATTTTTGCCCCAGTGGTGAAGATGTCTTCCATAAGAGTTGTAGCTTAAGTGCTGCTCTGAATCTAGAGATGGAACAGTTGGATGTCCAGACGACTTTTCTCCATGGGAATCTTGAAAAAGAAATTTCCATGGAGTAGTCAGAAGGTTTCAAGGTTAAAGTAAAGGAACGACTTGTTTGTTGTCTGAGAAAGAACCTGTACGATTTGAAATAGGCTCCAAGACAGTGGTACAAAAAGTTCAAATCTATCATGGTCGGTCAAGGATACCAAAAGACAACTTGTGACCACTGTGTATTTACAAGAAAATTTTTTAAGGACGACTTTTTCATCCTTCTCTTTTACGTAGATAACATGTTAATTGTTGGATGCAATAGCGCTCTGATGAAAGAGTTGAAGCAACAACTTCGGCAATATTTGCTATGAAGAACCTAGGATCGGCAAAATAGATTCTTGGCGTTAGAATAATTCACGACCAAAAGGTAGAAAAATTATAGCTGTCCCAAGAAAGTTACATTAAAAACGTACTCTAGCGTTTTAACTTAGATAAATCCAAGCCTGTGAGCACTTCGCTGGCAAGCCACCACAGATTGAGTAGTCATCAGAGTTGTCCTTGGATGCTGAAAGAGCATATATAAGAAGCGTACCTTACTCTTCAACCGTAGGAAGCTTGATGTATGCCTTGGTATGTACAAGGCTAGACATAACAAACGTAGTTAGCACCGTCAGCCGTTTTTAGTCAAACTCAGGAAGGGAGTATTGGTCTGCGGTCAAATAGATAATGAGACATATCCGAGGAACTTCTAAGAGATGCTTGTGTCTTGGAAGTGATAAGTCTCAGTTGGTAGGATACTCAGATGCTGACATAGCCGACGACATTGACTCCCATAAGTCCATCTCAGGATACTTGATGAAATTTGCTAGACGTGCAGTCTCCTGGTGGTCAAAGCTGTAGAGGTGCATCACCCTTTCCACTATAAAGGTTGAGTACATTGTAGCAACATAAGCTTACAACGAGATGTTATGGTTGAAAAAGTTCATCCAAGAATTGAGTCTCAGATAAGAAAAGTATGAGATACTTTGTGATAGTCATAATGTCATACATCTTTGCAAAAACTCCTCATTTCATTAGAATATTAATGTTCAATACCATTGGATGGGAGATGTTATTGAAGCAGGTTTGTTGTCACTAGAGAAGGTTGGGATTAAAGAAAATAGTGCGAACATGTTGATCAAGATTTTACCGAAAGGTAGAAATGAAACTTGCTGCAATTTAACTGGGTTAATAGATTCCAATTCCCTACGGTCGTGAAGAAAAGGTTGTTAGGGTCACTCCCTTATGAACAAATGGCTGCAGACTTATGCATGGATTTGGTCTACGAATTTATGAGCTAATCGTCTGAGGATTCTGAAAATAAACGAGGACATTGTGTAATGTCCGAAGGCATTCCTCAATTGTTGCATGAGGACTTAGATTGGGTCCGAGGATTTATATTGTGGACGAGGACACTGAGGAAGGCATAGTGTAGATTTGGCACTTGCATAAGAATGGCTAGTTGCCAGAGAGGCTGTATGGTCTAAGAGCATACATGGAAGTCAGCTTAGAAAATTTACTAAGTATGTGCAATATCTGCAGAGCCATTATAGAACTTTTTCTGTAGGACATGATCTTTTGCAGGGCAGAGCCGTTACAGAGTCGTCTCATCAGGGCATGATTCTTTGCAGGGCAAAGACTGTGCAAAGCCGTTGCAAAGCTGTACTTGAGTCAGCCAACTGTCTGTATGTGTGTCCTTTGCATCGGCTTAGTTGTTGCTTTCAACAGCCTGTATATATATTGTATTGAGTCTGTAAGCTGTGTATGATGCATAAGAAATAGAGAGAGTGAAAAACAAAGAAGAGAAAGAGAGTAGTGAGTAAAAATACAATGTGCAAGGTCTTTGTATTTTACATGCTTTGTTCTTCGATTTTTCTTTTCTCTTGGGCTTGTATAGTCGTGTAGTTTATGTAACTAATCTCATATAATGGATCTTATTTGTGTACTAAGTGCCCTGTGGTTTTTCTCTTATTTGAAAAGGGTTTTTCACGTAAAAATTATTGGTATTCTATTCTTCTTTCACTCCTCTGTATGTGTGTGTGATTCTGTGTATTGTTGTCCAACCGCCCCTTTCTGCGTCAACACTTACCTCTCTCATTTAATATGGACTACCATGTAAAACATAATCAGGTTCTAAAATCTTAATTGTCTAACTACTTGATTGATAGGACCAAGTTATTGAAATTGTAATTGTGCCAACTTATTTAATCTCTTCTTTAGTCTGTATTCTATTAGGCTACCGTTAACCTATCCTTGTTAGTCTATACTAATCAATTTTGGACATATTATTATAATCTTAGGTTAGGTTGATGGGATTAGATCAGCTTAAAGTAACATTGGAGACAATAATAGTCCCTAACCTAAAAGTTTGAAATCGAGCTTCAAGGATGTTCAATAGGGTGCACCACATCGGCCTCATTTTTCCATTGAATCCTCCAATTCTTCCCAATAAGTGTTGTGGTCTTTGCAATATTTTGTTGTGGTGGTTATGTTATTCAATTAGTATGCTTTGTCCAGTCTTCTTTGAAGAAATTATCTCAATGGGTTTGTACATCAGTTATGGAAATTAATTACACGGGTTAGGTAAGTTGCCCAAAATGCAGCACATTTAGCTTGCTCTACTGGCTATAAAGAGAAGCAGGCTTATATTTCGTTCACATTACACTTTATTGTTAATTCCCCTCACTAATGGAGTCAAGGCAACCTTCTAGATCACACTAACAAGGAATGATCATTTATCCTAATTAAAAGATGAGTAAAAGAGACGCTATAGTGACAATTTGCAAGATGTTAGCAATGAAGACTGTTAGACATATTTTTAGTTGGCATATTCCGTGACCGTGTCTAGTTATTCATTTAGTTTCTTATCGGCGCTTTCGGTAACTGCGACAACGTATCGGCCTACAAGATTTTCATCCGTTTCATGCCTAAAGATCGACATCGTCAAATCTCAGTGTTCTCACCTTTGAGTCACGTTTTTCACCTCGTCCCAGGATAGGCTCCCGAAGGGCATCCGAGGCGCCACTTTGGCGCGCCTCCCACAACGGGCACTCGATGAGCGCTCGAGCGCCCACTAGGCGTGTTTTTGCGAGCCGGGCGCTCGATGAGCACCCGATAGCCACTCGAGCAGCGCGGGCTCATTGCCACAAACCCTAACCAGCGCTCAAGCGCCGCAGCCCTCTTGTGTCTAACGGACACTTTATTTTTGAATTTTTTTTTGCCCTCTATATATTCATGTCTTATATCTTTAAACCCCAAATGGCTTAGAACATCTTTAGGGAGTGCACATCATTTGAAACACTCCTAATCTTTGTGCTCGATTATCGAGAAAACTTAACTCCAACTTTTGTGGTAGATTGAAAAAGTTTTCTCTCCATCATCTTGCTTTCTCTTCTCTCGCCCGTTAACCTTTGTAGCGACGTTGGTGGCGTGAACACTGGGATCCAATGAGTTCGGCAATTCAAGTGGCTCGAGAAGGAAGATTAACGTGAAGACCGAAAGGAATTCGGTTCCGCTGCCTCGGACAAATTCAAGGAATTCCTTGGTAGGGATCACAAGACGGGAGTAAGTCGGTTAGGTTAGCGCGTCATTATCACCCGGTCTATAAGTTAATTTTCATAGTGAATTTCTTCTCTAACCGTTCAAACCCACAGGATTTTTCTCGATTATCGTGGGTATCAAATTTTTTCTTCGTCACCAAAAAGCTTGTCTTTTTATTATTATTACTACTTTATTTTTATACTTGTATCGCTCGTAACATTTAGACACAAATATTCTTTACATGTAGTGAATATTTGATTGTATACTACTTCTGCTAATTTATTATGATCGTCGAAACATTTATTGTGCAATTTGGACCGAAACGGTTCTTTCAAAGACTATTTTGGTTTCTTTCATTTAAATAAGGAGCCACATTGATTTTCTTATTTTAGGTAACACACATTCTAAATAGCCTTATCCTAACCAATGACTAGTGGAGGTTGACAGTCAAAGCACTATTCTTATTTTTCAACCCATTCCATCCTTGGCTTCTTCTACAAGGTTGCCGTTGCAGTTGTACATGGTGACTTAGTAGGTGATACTAATAGATTATACTTTTGAAGCTAGCACATTTTTTTTTTCTTTTTCCTTCCCTTAGATATTAGGATTGGGTTAAAACATCTAGCTACAAGTGTAATTTGTATAAATTTTTTTGCAAAAGCTAATAGAACATCAATTTGTTTAGCCCATATTCATATGTTCGACTGTTAATATATTCCTTTTTAGGACTTGTATGTTCCATTAGACACATATTTTTGCTTAAAAATTAATCATTCGTATGTTTATTGTTTCATCATGTCCCAACTACTTGATTGGATGACTATTGGATGAACTCTAATTGTTAATACTAGGTCCTTAAAATATTGACATCTCGATCCTAGATCCTTTGCAAAATCTCAATTTGTGTTTATAGATCTGACCTAATTAAAAATATTTATCGGACTTAGGATTATCCTTGCCAAGTTAGGTTCCAATTGCCTTTATCACAATTGGATGGTTGATTTACTAGGAACTAGATGACATCATGATAGTTTCTCTAACCTTGCTCATAGTGCATTCAATGCTCTTACTTCCATTATGAAGGCTTCCTTTATTTCCGAGCTTGACATGTTGTTTTGACAATAGGACCCCATCTCACTGGTCTTTTTGCTTCAAAACCAAACACACCATTTTGATGTTGAGCAACCATCATATCCATAATGTAACATTTGGTTTAAAGAAGCACTTGTGATAAGATACATCACTTTGGCAGAAAAAGTCTATAGTAAAAAATTCTATATCAATAGGGCTTAAATGACTTTTTAACTTTTTTTTAGTTTTCGCTTCTAGTTTCATTTTGGCAAAATACTACAATGTGAATTATGGTATTCCTTAAACAATTCTTTTATAATTTGTGATTTTAGAGAGCTTCCAACTTTATCTTCTATATTCATCCATTGTTGCTAATATCAGCTTCGTCCTAAAACAATCAAATGTGGGTGCCATCAATGAAGGGTATAGTATCCCTTCTTCTATCATCATGATAGTTCCCTACTTGTAGATTAGACATCCTTTTCTCAAAGGGATTTTATCACTATTTACATGGTTCATATAAAAAGTGGGTTGTGATTTCCAACTCATTCTGATTATAGATGTAGTGAGGACTTATTTTGCCTAACTCCAGCCTAACACAATTGGGTATCATCATGTGGCCATTTACATATTTTACAGATATTATGACCATAAGTTTAGCACCAGTGTTGTGAAGGTAACATCCGAATTTTTTCAAGGCAAGGAGCTGGTGACGATGTCCTTTCATTGTGATTTTAAAATTGAGAATTGGAAACATTGAATCTGTAAAAAAGAAAAAAATTACTACTTTTATATGAGGATGTTCTCTAGCCCTTAAAGAAATGCTTGAAGTGTAATAAAGTGTGGAGGAAAATGAGCGACTCTTTGACTAAGGTTACACTTGTTAAGGCAGATTGGTATTTCGTTTTGGGGATCTCCTCCTTAGCTAACCTTTCATCTCCTTTTCTAAAGAGGAAGAGGTATATTTGTATACCTTTTGGGATAAAAATTATCGAAGAAAATATCACGGAGTCTATCCCTATCGCTTCTCCAATGGGTGGCACTGATTTATTGGAAGGGGAAATCGAGGTTGGTACCTCTTAATTGGATTTAGACGGAACCAATGGATTGTTTATAATACCCCAGTGTTTTAAATTGGATGTGAAAGAAGACTTTTTGGTTCAAATAACACAATAATGTTTTGACCCCCACAACAAATTAGTGGAAGTGGTACAAAATTAAACATTCAATATACGTAAAGAATATATTTATATCTAAATGTTACGAGTAATACGAGTATAAAAATAAATTAATAATAATAATATAATTTTTTTGGTGACGAAGAAAAAATTTGATACCCACGGTAATCGAGAAAAACCCTTCAGGTTTCAACGGTCAGAAAAAAATACATTATGAAAATCAACTTACAGATTGGATGGTAACGACGTGCTAACTTAGTCGACTTACTCCCATCTTGTGATCCCTACCAAAGAATTTATTGGATTTGCCTCGGGTAACGGAATCGGATGCCTTCCGATCTTCACGTTAATCTTCCCTCTCGTACCACTTGAATTGCCAAACACGACCGGATTCCCTTCTTCGACGTACTGACGTCATCAACGAATGTAAATGAGTAGATGTGATGAATTGATAAATAGAAAGTGGTGAGAAAATCCGTTAGAGTATGAGACACAACGTAGTTGTTTAGGTTTTCTCAATTTCGAGTAAGATTAAAGAGTGAAAAATCAGTTTCTTTTAAGTAAGACGGCTCCAAAAATATCAATCAAGAGTTAGGGTAACTAATTATATGTGCATTATAGAAGGCTCAAAAAATGTATGCAAAAAAAAGTTGTCCATTGCCGCAGCGCTCGAACGCGCAGTGAGTGTACGTAGGGTTTCACGTAAAACCCTCAGCGCGCTCAAGCAGGGCGGAGGCGCACAACGAGCGGGGGGTTTTTGGATTTTGGGTTCGAGCACAGTTCGAGCACCGAGCTTCAGGATTTTGGGTTTGAACTTGCGGCGAGCACACTGCGAGTACAGAGTTTCGAGATTTTGCGCTCAAACTCACAGGAGCACACGGCAGGTGCAGTATTCCTGAAAGTCGAAACGATAGGTACGAAAATATGTTTCGACAAAATACAATCCGACATCGACACACGATTACATAGGGTCACGGAATATGACAATCATAAAAATTACTCTAACAGAATGTTTTGAATTGAGATTAATAAAAGTCATTAAATAAGTTA